>BMAV01015816.1:0-52732 GCA_019973955.1 Trichonephila inaurata madagascariensis
TTATGTATTTTGGGGAAAACCCCAAAACAAATACTCAAACTTGCTAAACTCCCCAATTTAAAACTGAAAAAAGTTAAATATTACGTACAAAAACCTGGCGATTCTTAGCTTAAGTTAGTAGCATTATTATTGTGTACATAAACGATTTAAGGTTCAAAACTTTTGTGAAAATATTAGGTTAAAATTAAGCTGAATAACCTGTCGTCGTAATAAATGCTCTCATTATGAAAATTATATTTTGAATTAAATAAAAGTGTTTTCATATTTAATTAAAACAGTGTTCTAATGAAAAAAATAAATTGTGAAATAAGGTATTATATATAGAATTTAAATCTTTACGGGCATTATATATAAGTTTGTTTTATGCCTTTACAAACTTTAAACGCGTTTTTCTGAAACTGAAGATCTAAGTGTTTTTTCAAATCTAAAGCTTTTTTTCTGCACAAGATAAGAGTCCTGAAATTTTTGTATATACTCCCAAATGTATGTTTTGTAGCAGTTAGTATAGATTGAGGGCTGAGATCTCTAGATACTTTTTTAAAAAATACAAAATTTAATATTTTAAAATATTTTGTGTTTTTTCCAGGTTTAGCTAGAAAAATAATTATTAAAAATCAATAATAATCAATTTTCAAATCCATACTAACTTTTGTTCACAATAATCTGAGAAACATAAATCACTTAATATGACAAAAAAAAAGTTAAAAGTTATTTTGTAAGGATTTGAAAAACTTCAAAACTCCTAGTTTTTAAAATTGTAAAATAATGGCCGGTCAAACTGACTTTTTTCTTTCATGATTAAATATATAATATAATCTGAATATAAATCATAAATTATTTCTACTGCTGCTATCTCCAAAAACCTTTTTTGGAAATGGGTGATGTGTAGCCTTAAGCATAATAGTTAGTTCTTTTTAAAAGAAAAATCCTGATATCAGTCCTACAAGTAGCCTCACTCTGACACAAACATTTAGAAATTTAATGAAATAAGTCAATAAAATAAGTTTTAAAACAGACTATTAAATAAATAAATGAAATCACTTCACAACATAAACATATTTTAAAACTGTATAGAATGTTTTAGTGAAAATTTCTTAACTCATGTTTATAATCTTCATGCCAGTCACTGATAAAAATTTTGACACTCATTAAGTTTCTTGAAGATTTTTCTAAAATTTTACACAATTTAACACTTGATATGTATTATTTATATTTCAGTTTAAGCTATGAGGTCATAAACGTAAAATAACAGATTTGAAAAGAAGGTAATTATTTTTGGCTAGAAACAGGAATATAGCTTAAGTAGTAGGTTTCGAAGGAATATACTCACCTCCAAAGTAATTTCGAAATTTCAATTGAAAAGGTTTGAATACAACCAATTTCAAAGGTAGAAATATGGAAAAAGATAATTCTATAATTATTGATAGCAGATATACGTAAGAGTAGCGTCTATTAATCGACACCACACTTGTTGAGAAATGCTCAATATGTACAATGTTTGATATAATCAATCTATTTCAGAAAAAAAATATCAAGCAAAAACTACTTATTTTAGTATTCTTTATCCGTGTACTTCGGATTTATATTAAATTAACAACCATTGGAAAGAAAAATAATATAAAAGGGGAAAAGAGCATCGTCATTGGACTGTTGAAAAATGCAAACAGATACAAAAATAGTCTGATGAATAGTAGCTCTATATAGACTTACTAGGAGCTAATTTGAAATTTACAAGCTTGAATTCCCAAACCCAGTGTTTTCTCCAAACTGTGGGGCCCTCCCCCTGAAAGATATCGAAAAAAAAAGGTTTAAAAAAAATTAATTTACTGGAATGAAAAACAAAAATACTTTCTGATATAAAAAAAAAATACAGATTTACATTGATATGATTTATATATACCCACCCTTTAAAAAAAAAGGTCATAAAAAATAAAAGATTCTACTTTGGGCTCATTAGCTATTTTTGGATCCTATAGCAAAAATAAAAAATATTTTTGTTTGTTTTGCTGTAATCCTACGATGAGAGAGTTTTTTTTTTAAAAAAACCCTTTTTTTAACTTAAAAAATTACTTTTGCTGGCTTTCGAACTTACTGTTATGGTTACCTGCACCCCTTTTTTGAAGTTTAAAATTATATAATTTCTGTTGGGGTTTTTTTTTTCACAATGGGGAAGGGTTTTGAAAATGGAAAAGAGCATATTGAGGGCCTTTAAAGGGATTAATTGGCCAAGATTTATTTTTATGAGAATACTAAAACCCAAAAACAAAATCATTATTTCTGGGAAAAACTGTTTATTTTTTACCAATGACCTTGAAAAGAAATACCCCTAATATAAACCCCCAGTCTTAAGGGGGGGCCAAAAAATGAATTGAAAACCATATCTCCCTTTTTGGGGTGGCAAACTTTTTTTAGAATTTTAAAAAGGTACTTTTTTTAGACCGATTTCCCCGGCACGACCACTTTTTTTTTTCAAAATATTTTCTTAAACATGCTGCTTTTTCCCCTATGAAAAACAGGGGTTTTTAAATTTTGGAATGTTGTACAAATTGATTAGGGTTTTTTATAAATGTAAATGAGCAGAATCTAAAAAAACTGTGGGGATCTGTGATCTCTCTGAAAGGGGAAAAGAAGCTGATCAAACAAAGGGAAACACTTGCGAAATAATGCATTTAATCAAAAGTTAGCGAAAGTAGAGATTTAAGAAAAGCAATAAACATGAGAACGAAAAGGGGAAAAATTTTCCCAAAAAGGTCATTTAAAAACTTTTTAAAAAAAAATATGAAACCATAACTGTACTGCAAAATGCCCCTTCCCCTTTAAAAAACACAAACCAAAAAAAAAGTTCAAAGGATATTTGTCGATCATCCCAAAAGGGGTATTAAAAAAATTTCAAAAACGTGAACAAAAAGTGACAGTTTTTTTCCCAAAAAACTTTCCTGTAATGTTGGGAAAAAATTTGTTTTTTCTCCTTTTTTTAAGGTCACCACATTTTTGGGAAAAATTTGGGTTAAAATTTTATTGGATATTTTCTCAAATTATGAAGACAAATAGAAAAGTCCGAAATAGGGAAAAATTTTTATTTTCTCTTAGTTAAAATTATTCACTGAAATTGTGATTTTTATCTTGTATTTGAAAATAATTATAAAAAATTGGGGGGGCATCACTCTTCCTCCCTTAACGTTAGTATCGATTACACCTGATCCGGGCTTTTTTTCGCTTTAAAAAATTACAAAAAAAACATAATTGTTATTCATTAAATTTTTTTATTCTTTTTATTACGTTTAAAATTTTTTCTAAATGCTTTCTGCGAGGCAAAATTACAGTTCATTCAAAACCGTTTTTTAATATGGTATTCATTTCAATAAATCATTTTACATTTTTTATACACTGTTCACTTGGTTTTACTCTTCTTAAAATTAAGCTATTATATAAAAAGAAAAATATATTTTATCTTTTTTAAAAAAAAATAAACTCGTTTTAAAGGGGGGTACTTCAGCCAGTAAAAGAACAAGTTTTAATTATCATGACTTCCATGGGCTTGTCTTGAACAAATTTTTTTTAAAAGGAAGGCAAAAAATTAAGAAATGACACTCAGGGGTTTTTTTTTTGATTTTGCTAGACTATAGTTTCAAATGCCACCCAGAAAACCCAATTACAAAGTATGCTGTTAAAATGGTAATAGTATACGAAATGCTTTTGTTTTCTTGCAAAAAATTCAGCATCCACCTCTATCAAATTAAAAAATGATTTTTACAAAAAATTCCCCTTTAATTTGACTGGATTGATATCTATGAAGAGTTTTTTTTCGGGGGTTGGAGCCTTCTGGTATTTTTGAAATGGATCCTAACCCATTCGAAAAATTTTTGCTATAAATTTTGCCCTCGTCTGTGTACTTGTTGATGCTTTTATCCCCGAATGTTCGCTGTGATTTAAAATATATCTATGTTTTTTGTTTTAACCCCTCCCGTAAATATTTAATACCGTGAATTATAATTAACGCGTGAATTATGAAATGTACATTCAAGAGTTCGGTAGCTAATCGATTCGCGGCCAAGACTGACTAAATTGTACGAAGTACAGCATTTTTAAAGTTTTTTTGCGGGCCCTCTGTTAGGTTGCCCAGACTCCCTCTACGTTCGCGGGGTGCCAGATGTAATGGGGTATGATAAACAACATAGATTAGGCTATTTTTTAAGCATTTGTACTTTTAGAAATGGATCTTGAAGGAAATAAATCTTTAATTAAATATTATTTCCAATCTGTTTCAATTTAAAATTAAGAGAAAAATAAAAAAATAACCCCATTTCTTAAAAGTAATTTCAAAATTTATATTACTGAAGGTAACATATATAAAAAAATTTTAAAACTTATCTTATTAATATTGGAAATTAAAAACAAGTTTAATAAGTATTGCGACTTCCATGGGCTTTTTTGCAGGCAAAGTTTTCAAAGTTTCTTAGAAATTGACCCTCTGAGTTCTTTTTCTATATTTAGCGATATTATATTTTTGCCTTCTAAAAGCACCACCGCCTTTTCAATATGTTCCAATTTAAAATCAGAAAAGGGAAAAAAAACATAATAATTATCCTGTTCTTAATTTTTTTTTTTTTTTTTTCTTAAAAAATAACATATACAAAAATTTTAAAACTTATGTTATTAAATTTTTACGGGTTTTTAATTAAAATCGTGTATTGTAGTTTTAGCGTCAAAGGGCATTATTATTGCATTCAGTAATTTATTAATGTACAAGGGGGGCGCGATAAAAATTTTGATTGAAAAGGGGGGCGCCAGTATTGAAAGTTTGAGAAACACTGGCTTAAATATTTGTTTAAATAAAAGTATCAGATTTTTGGGAGTGTTAATTTCTAATAATGGTACTTACCCTTTGGTTGAATTGTCTAACTG
This sequence comes from Trichonephila inaurata madagascariensis, assembly GCA_019973955.1. NCBI lineage: Eukaryota > Metazoa > Arthropoda > Arachnida > Araneae > Nephilidae > Trichonephila > Trichonephila inaurata. The sequence goes on from BMAV01015816.1 coordinate 4,906, forward strand.
CTTTAGAGCAGTGAAGAAAAAAACTGAAGCAACATTTCTGTAGTTGGATAATTCCTAAAAAAATCAACATTGGAGTCAGAAATTCCATACGATGTAGGTAAACTGTAACATTTACAATAAGAAGAAAGCATATGCTTAGTAGTAAAGAAAAAAGTACAATACTTCGAGAATGGAAAGAAGTAAAATAAAAAGGTTTTTTGTGATAGAATGTCATTCATAGAAAACTTTACCTCTCCGTGTAAGAGAGTAACTCACCAAAGTCTTTTGGTAAGGGTTTGACCTCTTCTAACTACATAAGCAGGATACACACCGTTTGTTATTACTCATCATCAGGCTATCTAACAGCTCTTTAGGTAAAAGTTTGCATTCTTTACTTATCATTTAAGCGATTCGTTTCAGTTATGGAAAGTATGCAAATTTCTTCGAAAAATTCCTTTTTCTTCGCATTTCTTCCCATATATTTGAATGGATTTAAATCGGGAGAAAACATATTGGCGAAAGCAATTCATGGATATATTTAGTTTTCAGAAACTTTTGAACATCAGTAGACTAGAGAGGCTTTATGTCGTAGGCCATTGAAACAAAGTCTAAGGCAAACAGCACGTCGTAAGACTCAAGTAATGGAGGGTAACTTCATCGTAGTAGGGAAACATGATAAGAAAATATTTGTCAAAAATGTGGCGATTTATAAAAATTTTCCCATACAAATTACATCAAAATAACTTTTAACGCTGTCTTTCCCTGGTGGTAGCAAAATGAGAGCATGCCTCAATCTTTCACCATATTAACTGGCATTGAAATCCGTTTGTCAGACCGATTCCAATGATTAGATATACAGTCTTTGTGTTTTAATATATATAGTATTGGTTTTGTGTCACTATTTTAAAAGGTGTCACAGGCAAAGTGCAGCCAATGCTACCTAATATTCAAGATGATGTGGGAATAAACCAGTTTCACGAAGTCGTTCGCTATAAGTAATACATATATGACGTGTGGCAGCTGCACACAGCTTCTGAGCCCACTCTATCTGTTTTGTTTTTTCACCTACCCTTTGATGTATCAATAGTCACTTGCCGTCGTTTGCTATAGACTATAACAAATTAAAATTTTTAGTACCTTGTCTGTCTTTTGGAAGGCTGTTGAAGAACTACATTTATTAGTTTTGTATATTATATATTCTTGTTAATAGCATTAAACTATGCCCTTCCGTCTTCAGGCTTTCCGTATTTTTTTAACATGTGCAAAGATATACTGCTATTTCTCGCAGCTATACTGCACATACAGTGTCATTTTCACGTACAGTGAATACTTAGAAATGCGCCTTTCCTCCTTTTGAAGTTATCTTTCAATACGCAAACTGAAATACCTTTGAAAAGTGTCATTCACGTCACATCTGATGTCCTGCATCTGATATTAGCAATTGTAAATTTTTTTTATTAATTTTTTTCTGTATTGTATTTATTGTAAAAAGTCCTGAACTACAGTTTCAAGGATGTATGCTAAAAAAGATTTTTGTTGTTTAATGCTTTTGCACACAAAATGACTTTTGTCAGACAACTTTGTCACCGTTTCTGTCACCGATTAATAATAGTTTCAAAATAATAAATTGTACTGTTCATCGAACTGTAAACTGTGTAAAAATTAGTTTGATGAACATGAGATTGCAGTTCCGCACTCACATGATCCACACAAACTCATCAAATCTCAAAGTCATTGAGAAACTTAAGAACAGGTGAGGTAAAACCTTTTGCAAACTCTCAGTGAAAAGAAATAGTACTCTACACCGAATTTAGTTCCATTGAAAGACCTGTAATCACTGAATGTTTAATACTGAAATGGTGAGATCTAAATCATACTGTTACGTAGATCCGAGGGTTCGTGAATTTTATAAAAACAATCCCAAAGAAAATATACAGTTCTTTAAGAGCGATGCAAATTTATTATCAAAATTCCAACTTTTAAATACAGGATTCAGCAGCAATATTCACAGAGTAAATACCCGAAGGTCTTCACACCTTCAACAGCAATAAAACACAATAAGTGTTTAAAAATACACGTAAGTAAAGATTATTCACAAGCACAGCTAATCGCTAGTCAAACAATCCTCACTACTCGCTGGTTTAATCCAGACTCCTCGCCTTCCCGGCGAGCATCTCCTTTATAGGCGCGACAGAAACTTCCAGAAATATAGCCGCTCGTGACATTAGTGGGGAAATCCACTACTTTCTAGAAGATTCCAGAGGGTTCCGAACTCGCCAACATGGTCGCCAATGACGCCAAAATGGTCGCCAAAGTCGCCAAATGGTCGCCAAAAATGATGCCAACTTGGCTCTACCGCCAAGATTTCGCCTTCTCATTGAATCGCCATAATAACGTAAGGGGCGGCATTGCTTGTGAATGGTACAATTTTAACATGCAATAAACATAACGTAGAGTAATATAAATGCATTAAACACTCAAATACAAATTATTTACACTATTTACACAAAATTCGTAACAATACAGAGAGTATATAAAAGAAGATAAAATCTATCAACAGAGAAAAAAAGACGTAACATAATATTAAAGAATAAAAAAGTATTCCTTATTATTTTGTCTGTTGTGTTTCTAATAGCATTCGTATACAACAAACACAACGGTTTAAAGAGTAATTATAAAAATAATCGACATTTTTTTCCCTTGAAATTTAGCTACTATTATTTTTACTTACCAGCTACACATTCTAAAAAAAGTACTTTCTAGCTAGAGTACAGTTAATGAAAAACAAGCATGTGTTAAGTTATGGATAAATGTGTGGAGATAAAATTTTATTGAAATCTTATAAAATGTTTGTTAAAAAAAATGAAGAATACTTGTTTGTTTTTTCCATCATTCACCAAATACCATATTTAAACATATTGAAAGTCCTGTGCACTTCTTTTTTATAAATACAGTAAGTTGTTAGAAAAAATAATAAGTATCATTTGCTACTCTATATATAAATAAAATAAATGCTTTTTATTCTTAATAAAATATTGAATCTCTGAAGAAACAAAAAAATCTATTACCATAGTCAGTAAAATCTCGTTACTCTATTCTTATTCCAGTACACAGTAACGAATCTTTATTTGGAACTAACTGTTCTATATATTTAAAAGGAATTACCCAATACTGTCATATTCTCGGATATTAAAAGGATACGAACAGAAATTTCGAAGAAAATCTTCAGTTTCAAAATCCTTACTATTAATAGAAATTCTGAGTGCCTTATTTTTAGAAATATTTTAAGGAATCTATAATTACGTGGCTAAATATTTTGTTTTCGATACATATTCTACGAAATCAGGCCTTCTAATATTTAGAGAATCTTCTGTGCCGTTAGGATTGTGAATCAATTACACTCTGCAGCCATCATAAAATAACTGCTAGAATCCTAATGATTACTTCCCCGAAGTAACTAATAAGCAATTTTTTAAGTAATGTATTGACGAAATTCAATAGCATTGTAGCATCTTTATCAGTATTCTAGAACATTATAGGATGCTAATACATTATATAAAGTTTCCTTAGCTTGTCGAATTTCTCTTAGTGGTAAAATTTCTAACTAACCATCCATAACGTAACTTCCACTTTTAATGTTCACTTTTGATGATTGCATTTTATAAAATTTTTTTTCTAAAATCCCTACAATGATGGATTGAACAACATCATCATTGAAATATACATCAATTTTAAGTCTAAATTAACAACTGATATCCCGTAATTTTTTGAAAGATATTGAAGCAAGTACTCTTGTAACTTATTATTATTTTTAAACTTCTTTCAAAAAAAAAATATTATAACAGTAATTATGTTTTACAAATTAGAAATTAATTTTAATGACTTTTTTCACTACAAAATCGTAATTACATGAAAAAATAGAAATACATAGTTAAAGAAATTATGCAGTTTTTATCATTTGCTTTTACTGGTATTATAGACATAATTTTTGAAAAGCATCTGTTAGGAGACATTTTTTCAAACACAAATATTGCTAAGATGACTTAATAATATATCTTAGCAAAAAGTTTCTTATAAATTTACTATTTTTTGTAAAATACATTTCATTTATGCCATTCTTTTTTTGTACTGAATACGTTATACGTAAATAAACAAAATGTAGTAATAATCATTTAGAGTTGAAGAACGCATATTCCAACCTTATTTTCATTTTAATAAATTATTCAATGATAAACATAATGATGAAAATATAATGAATTGTAAGACTTTTCGCGATAGATTATCTTACATTACATTTGTGTATGTATTATTCGTCCAACTTAGTATACATATGTAAAACGGAATTAAAAAGTAGAATATAAATAGAAAATTAACTGATTAAGTCTTTTTTTTTTCCTAGCCACAGCTTTATGTTGTCAAAAATATAATGGTGAGATTAATTTACTTACAAAATGTACAATATTAATGAGATTGCATAAAATGTAAGGCATATCGTAATTGAATCTTTAAGCGTCTACTTCAGAAAAGAAACCAATAATAATCAGCTTATGTGTTTTTATTGATGATGAAGCTTAACATATGAAATTAATTTTGTTCAGATTTCCTTAAAAAAGGATTGAAACAACAATATGAAAATAAAAATGGAAATTATTTTCAATAAAATATTGGAATATGCTGGTATGAAAATAAATGTTTCATGTAAAAAAAAAAAGTTATGGTAATGTAAGACAGAATGAAATGGAGACAAAAACAGGAAAATACTTAATTCATGTAATTTATCTTTGCCAAAGAATCTTTGGAATGAATTTGGGAACATAAGTTAGCCATGTTTTTAATGGAATGAAGTATTGAATAATCTTCAAAAGAGTATGAATTTAAGATTGTAAAAGATATTGCAATCGGTTTCAGAATGCGAGTATATAAATATAGCATAAATAGCCAGTTCCAAAATAGAGGTTAGAGTGTTGAACCAACTATTTATGTTATCCTGAGTCCAGTTCAGAAAATGGAATGATTGCAAGTGAAGAATTCGATGTCTTAAGAGCTAGATTTCAACATTCCAATTAATAGTCACCTTGGATTCTACTTACATAAATTATTTTAAATAATTCTAAGATTGAAAGAGTCTAAACAGACTTTTAAAACTCTATAATAATTAATTAATTAAAAAGTTCTGAAATTGTGGCATAAGCAACCATTACTTGTCTAAGAGATATACAGATGAAACTTAATTTATACTGGAGTGAGTGGAGTGAATATTAACGTCGCACTGTTCAGCTACACGAGGGCTTTTGGCGACGACTTCACGCAATTTTTGAACCATGGTCGCTTATTTTAATTTCATACCTGAAAGCCGGGAACCCTCCCCAACTACCACACCCTCCACATTAACGGGAGTGACGTTTGAGCTCTCGACAGATTTAACGTGCATCGCTGCCCTTGGCCACGGAAAATCTTTAGTGGTACTGGGCTCGAACTGTGACAAGGCAAGCCACGATCCCATACCTATACCCACCTCGGCTACCGCGGCCTAATTTATACAAGCTCACATTGTAAAATGATAAACTACTTCAAATGATTGGTGATGTGTATATATTTAGTAGCTATAATTCTGTTTCTCACAACTTTTTCAAAGTAAATAATAAGGAAATCAAATACTTTGAACAAAATATTTCGAGCCTGGAGCATTTCAAATTCACATATAGAAAATGTTTGAAACTCAACGGAGCAAAAAGGGTTTTATTAAAGCTGTGCTCATCAGAATGAAATAGTGCTTATCTATTTTTTGCTGTTTTATATAAATGCTTAATTACATTTCTTTTTATGGCGACTATATCATGACACATGTTATTCAATGTAGTTACATAAGGATATGTAAATTATTTTGCTTCAATATAAAGTTGAGCCCTTTATGAATAATGTATTTGAAATCTGAATAATTATCCAGATATTACAAGATAGCAAGATAAATGTTTGATTGAAACCTCTTCGGTGAATAAAAATGACAATACTTTCTGAGCACTTGAAAAAGTTGCCTGTGCTTTGTTTTTTAAATGAAACTGGCATATTTTCTTAATAACTGGTATTTCCTTCCATACAATTTTTGTAACAAATAGCTCTTGAAGAGTATTTCTTTTTTTAGTATTTTAATCGCATATAAATGCATGCCAAAGACATATTTTTTTATGATTCACTATCATAATGAGTTGTATGTGCTATGTTATTTATAATAGAAATATATATATATATATATATATATATATATATATATGACGTCATTACTGATGCCAACGTTCTTCATATGTATGTATATATATATATATATATATATATATATAAGTTACAGTTGTCTCACAAAATGTGTAAAAGTTTTTGATTATTCTTTGTAATAACTTTTTGCTGTGAAAATTCCTAATTTAAAAAGAGAGGCGGCGAGGTTGCAATATAGATAATCAGAAAACCTCCATAGTTAGATTAATTGCACATAATTTTATTTTTCCTAGTTAAATGATTTTGTAGGTGTTTGTTAAAGGAAATAAAATCAAATGCAAATAAAAAAACTTTCTTGTATTTTTATGCTTAAGAAAATGTTTTGAAAAATTGTTTATATAAACAAATAAATAAAAACCGGGTTCATCAGCTTGCAGTAAAAATCGTGAAAAGTGAAGCTGGAAAAACTCTTCAGTTGAAGATCAATAACTTTTGGAAGAAAGTTATATATTAAGAGAGGAAAGTAAACTTAATTTTTTTTTGATGGGACAGAGGGCGATCAGCTGCTGTCCTAGTCAGCCTGGTCATATATTTCTGATAGACTAAGCTGAAAAATTGCTTTTAAGTAACTATAATTGACTAAGTATGGCATTGTTTTGAAGAAGTATGAAACGACCTGCTCTTATCTGTAATCCGAGCTTCTATAGACTCGATGCAGTTGGAGCCATTTTACCAAAAAGAAACAGCCGCGGTGTTTATTAATTTGGGGGGGGATATTATAGATTCCCTCCCCTCCAAAATCACCTGCAAATTTAATCAACTGTACTTCCATCTATACCATATGCGTACAAGTAAAGTTTTGTTACTTGATTTTTTTCATGCTCTTGCAATTTGGATGTTTAGCAGTGTATGAATAGGGAAAAAAACATGATTTACATGAATGATCAAAATTAAGTTTCATTTTAACAAATGCATGAAATTTTAATGTAATCTGCATGCTTTTTTACTCTGCAATTTGATATTTAATTGTAGAATCTACCTTTAGATAAATATCATTTTCATTTAAGAGAGAATTTTCTAAAAGCATCTTCATCATTTTTAGCTATTTTATTCATTTAATACAAAGTTTCCAAAACAAGTATTTGGACTTCTTGGAAGAGTTCACACAATGAATTTCTTAGAAATCTTTAAAAGCCTGCAGGGAAAATAAAAATACATTTTCCTTTAAGTCAATTTTTTTTCTCTTATTTTATTTATAATGAAAGCGATACTTCATATTTTATTATTAATATATTAAAATGATTTCCGGAACCTTTGAAAATGATGTTTAAAGGAAATTATTTGTAATCTTTATTAGTTCCCAGAAAATTGACTGCAAAATATGGATATTATACATATTAATGTTTTCATGAATTGAAATTCTAAGAACGTCTGAAGTCGAAGAAAAAGATTTTGTTGTTAAGAGTTTGAATTAAATATTATAGCAAAAATATTGTAAATTTAATACTTGTTACCATGAGTGGCATTTTACTAAGGCAAAAGACTGAATAAAGTCAAGATATTTATAGATTCTTTTCATATAATTTGTTTGTGTTCCTTCGAAGGAGGCAAATTTGCTGTTGAGTTATTCAATATATGTATATCACTAATGTATAAGTATCTTCTAAAAACATTTTTAAATCTGAACCGGAAAATCATTTCAAATTTAAAGTATTTGTAAAGCTTTTAACCGGGAAAAGAGGGAAAAAATAGTTTTTAGATAATAATATAGTTTACACCGAATTCAACAAAAAAATTGATTTCTTTTTAGGTCTCTGATAAGATGTTCAAAAAAATACATTCAGGTAGGGACATTAATTAGATACACTCCTTACACACATATATATCGGTGTGCGTGCGTGCATGCGTGTGTATGTGCGCACGAGGGTAAAGAGAAGCTTAAATTATTACCAAAGAAGTAATCGAATCAGAAGCACAGAAGCTGAATCATCATTTTTCTTATTCTTAGACTGTACAATGACAGAATCTAGAGTCATACATTTCTGCCAGGCTTATTTTTCAACTTCAGGAGGTCATCATTGCAGAACTCAACTGGTTGCGCAGAAAACAATTTTGACCTTTTGATCAACGTTATTAATCGACCTTCATCAGTTTTTGAATGGCTAAAATAAAAAAAAATGTTGCCTGTGATAGGAAGAAAGGAATTGTAACAATATTATAAAGCCATGCCTCTTTGAACCCTCAAATGTATCTGGAAATGAGTGATATAACGGACACAAATGTTAATCCTAGCACTGCGTTTCTTGATCAAAGGATTTCACAAATTATTCAATAGTGTGTAGTAACATGTTCGTTATACTCTTTATCAGATGACGCCATGGCAGTCGAATAAAAAGAGGAATGGTCTTTTATGCTGACTTTATGCTTAAATCTACTACTTCCTAAAATACAAAAAAAAAATCTTCGCAAAAATTAGAACTTAAGAAATAAAAACATAAAGATCAATCAAAATGTAAAATAAATTTTTGCATGTTATTTGGATTATATATACGAGGTAGGACTCAAAATTTCATAAACTGACTCAATAACTTAAAAACTTTTACCACTTTAATTCCTGAAACGCATTCTCTAAAATAAGACCCTTGAGCAACAACCTAAGGTCATCGTAACTTTTCTGGAATCCATTTTCAGCCATGTCCCTTAAGGTATCCGACTACGTTCGGAACCATGATTTTAAAAAAGCCCATAAATGGATAATTTTCATGATATTTAGTGTCACTTAGATTAGAGAATACATGTATAAAATTCTTTTAAAGACATTTTGACAAAAAAACTTACTTAAATGCAATATTTCGGCAAAAGATTAACTTAGAATAACCTTTTTTCAAAATGTTCTCCTTCTGTGAAAACTGCCTCTATTATAATAATATTTTGCCTGTACATAGCTCAGACCTCTGTACGGAGGCTCAACTAGAATTTTTGAAATATATAACTTAAAAATGGATTTATAGATATTTTACGACAACAGAGAGGAGAAATTTTAAGAAGAAAACGCCGATAATTATTTCAATTGGTGGTAACTCTGAAAATAATGTGAATTTTTCAAAAATCCTAGTTCAGACTCTCTGGAGAAGCCTGTACTTTATGTAAGCGCGAAATATTATTATTTTAAAAGCATTTTTTATAAAAGGAGAAATTTTTGAAGAAAGATTATTCTAAGTTAATTTTTTGCAAAAAAAATTGTATTTAAATAATTTTTTGTCAAAATATCCTTAAAATAATTTTATACGTGTATTCCAATCTAAGTGACACTAAATATCATGAAAATTATCCATTTATCCTTTAAAATCACGGTTCCCCGTAGTCGGATCCTTAAATTTCTTAAACTTTTTTTTTTATTTAGTGTATAACATAATGTATTTCTTTTAATTATTTATTAGCATTTTAAGTAATTATTAAGTGATGCACTCTGGATTATGAAACAAATGATTTCCTTGTTACTTATAATAAAATGAAAATGTGCTTAAACTAAAGTTTATAAATAAATACTATACCTTTCACAAATTTAAAAACTCAATTCCGTGAATGCTTTTCTTCTTTTATGTTTTTGTACATATTTATTGGAGTTAAAATTGCTCGTTTCGGTGGTTCTGTTTGTTTTTAAATTACATTATTCATTATAATCGTTTTTATGTTTATTGAAACCAAAATGTAAATTCATACTTAATGATGTCGAATGTTGTACTTGCATCAAATTACTCCATTTCCCAAAATTATAAAAAGGAAGTAATAATGGAATCAATTCTAAAAATGTTTCTGAAGTAATAAAGACTTCCATTTAAAAAGAGGAAAATTGCCCCGTTTTATAAATTGCGTTTCTTAATGTTAAATCTACGTCTTATTAAATTTTTGAAAACTTGAAATCAAAAGTCTGAAATAATATTATATTACTTATTTGCTTTTAATACTTCTCTTGCACTTTATTCAGTTTTCTTAAATGAGTTTGTTTATCCTTACTTTTATTTCTATACTTGGAGGTAGTCTATTTAAAAAAGTTTTTTTTTGTAAAGAGGTAAAAAATAAATTGAATCTATGTCATTTTTATCTTAATTTTAACTTCTCATATTATAAATAAAAACATTTACCCAAAGTTTTATCCATTAAACAAAATAATGACCTTTTTATTTTGTAACAGTTATGTTTTAAGTAGCAACATGTTTCGAAATATTGTCTTTAAATTTTTTTTCTCATTCCAATTGTATTAAATAAAACGGCAATTTTTAAACATAGTCCCAGCATATAACAAATTGCTGAAATTCTCGATCTGAATACAAATTAAATTAGCTCATTTTCATTCACTTTCCGTTATAACTTCCCGAATGTTGGAAAAAGAGTACTGAAGTTAAATAAAAATATATTTCAGTTCCTTTAGTGCACTGATTTTACATTGATTTGCAATAAAAAATACACTATCAAAAGTTAAATTAAATTACAAAGCCATATTTTTTATATTTAACTGACATTATTTATCTAAATTATTTTTGAATCAATTAATTAGTTCAAATAAATTTGCTTATTTAGTTTTTTAAAAATATTACAATGCAGTTTTCTTAAAATCTTCCTTGAACGATATTTTCATTCATTCTTTAAATAAAATTAACATGGTACGTTTCAAAAATGTCCTCAGGTATCTCTAAGATACAGACTTAACCTATTATATTTTAATAATACTTAATTTCAACTAATGCATCTAAAAATACCCGGCTAAAATAATAGAATAAGAATGAATATAATGATAGACAATACTCTAAAATGTGGTGATATATAATCTAATACTGATTTCCCCAAAACTAAATTAATATAGAGCGCATTGTGTGTTTCATTACATTTAATAAATTCTAATTAAATTTTACTTTCACTGCATTAAATTTAAATTTTCCCTGCACTTACTAAATAATTTAAAAACAGAGCCGGCATTGTGAAAGGAAGGTAAAACATTTTATATGAATGTTTTTACAAGACATGTCGTGTATTTTCAAAAAGTAAAAATAATTCAATTATATTTTCATTATTTCTCTAAATAGGTTTTTACATCAACGCGTTGTATTTAGTCATATTGTGCATCAAAAATAAATAAATAGAATTTTAAATTTCAAAGTAGAATAAAACTAAATTAAAAAAAAAGTCAATTTATTTTTTCAGAAATGTTTTTATATGTTTACTTATTTTATCACTAAATAAATTTCAGCAAAGAAGTTGTTAAATTGCTAAATAAAAATCTTATCTTTGAATAGGCGTGTGCGCCCTTATAATTTAACGTGTTCCATTGTATAAACAAATAAAATATATCATCGAGTGTTTCAGATAAAGTGATAAATTTATTTTACAGTGGTTAAATATCTTCATGTTCTTAACTTTCCAAATTAAATTTAAGCACAAATTAATAAGCTTAAATTTAAGCACAAATAAATAAAAGACAGTGATACACTAAAATTTTTATTAAATTGTGGAGATTTTTTTTAACTATGGACAACAATAATATTATTTCATGCCGTAAAATAATTTGAATTATATTCCAAATTTTAATACACTAAATACTGAGACATAGCCATCCTGTGATGACTATGTCTGGGGTGATTCGCGTAAGCTAGAGGTGTGGGATTATCTAAATGATGAGACATTATGTAATTCTGAACACAACTTTTTATTAAGAATTTAACTTACTTAATTTAAATAACAACTTTCTTAAAGTAAAAATGAGCCAACAATTAAACCTTATATTAAGTCAGATCGCAAAAATAGAACACTTATTTTAAATTATTTTTAATTTAACTATCTAATCTAACTTCCTATACAAAATTATTATTTTTATAGAATCACCTTTTTTTCCAAAGGTTGAAGAAATTTCCTTATTATGTTAATTGTAGGAGAGTTTAAAAAGCTTTTTAACCTTCTTATTATTAATGGCGATGAGCGTACCCTTTCTTCCAGAGCTGTAGGACGTCAACCCCTTTATTCCTAACAATTCAGCACTAAGTTATTTAGGTTTCCCGTTTTTTTCTCACCAAACTTTCTACCCTTTTTTAAAAGTATATCTCTTTTGGGATATTCGATCCGTTTCTTTTTTGGGGTTGGGAAAAAGGTTTTGCCATTAATCGTGGCCGTCAAAGGACTTAGGAGTTATGTTAGAAGAAAAACGCGAGAGACGTCACAATACAAAAATACATTTAAAGCTTTTAACGCTTTATCTACCACATTATGATTTACTGCATTTTTTTCCATGCAATATTTTCTTTTGGATCACTACATTAAGAATTAAAGAATTTAAAAAAACAAAATCCCAAATTTTGGGAAATTTAATCAGTTAGAGCTAATTAATTAATTAAAGATATTCAGCTGTAATATTAATTATACACACTGCTCACTTAAAATAAATAGTCAAATCGTTTTCTTAAGTCTTCATTAGCATAAAAAAAAAATAAGACTTTTCCCTTTTTGGGAATTAACTATTTTTTTTCTGAAAAAAAAATGAGAATTTTTTAACCACTGTAAACGCAGTCAAAAAAAAAACGAAATTTTTTTATAAAACTATTCGCCTTCCTCTCTAAGATACTCCTCATAGAACCCGCACTACCATGTATCTTGGAAGAGTGAATTTAAAAGAATATTCCTGCTAAGTATCGTCTGAGTATTCGTATGAAAAGGGTTTTTCTTATGAATTTTTTAAAATGAAATGGCCCTTTTAAGTACCATCGGTAGATAAAAGAGTTAATCTACTTATGCATTCGTGCAGTGACATGTGTCCAATGTATCAGAAAGTGTAAACCTAATATTTTTTTTTGGTATTTTTTTTTCATCATTTAATTATGTGTCATAGATCATGATCTAGAACAACTTATCAATGAGTAAACAGAAACTGTGTAGAAACTAATTAAATTATCTTAACTAGACCCCAACCCCCAAACAATTTTAAAAAAGGGGAAATTTTCCCGGGAAACAACATTTTTCTTGAAGATAAAGTTTGAAAATGCAAAACTATTCTTAAAAATATTTCAGTGGCTACGCGATTGAGAATTCTGCACTCGCAAACAAAAGTTTGCATGTATAAATTTAAAAATAATCTGTTTAAAAAAAAAAAATATTTAAAAGCTAAAGATTGAAATACATGATTGAGATAATGGAAACAATAAAGATATGGATGTTGCATTGTTTATAAATATTACAGATTGAGGACTGCTTTAAAAAAATATTAGGGTCTAGCCACTTTTATGGCTTGCACCAGCATTCCTCCTTTCTGCTAATAATAGTGAATGAAATCCTATAGACTATTATCTTAACAATTCTAAGTCCACAATTATCAACTGGAAACATACCTAAAAAGTATTTGGAAATTCTTAGAATGATTTCGAATAATAAAGCAATACACCATTTATTGCTAGATTTAGTGATCTAGCAAATTCAGAGATCGAAAAATAAAGGTCGATTAGTAGCAATTAGTTAACCATGAAAAAAGCATTTTTACTAAAAATTCATAACATATTATTATTAAGTAAAATTAGAGGAATAACATTAAGTATATTTTTGCAATTTTCTATACGAAACAACTATGTTCTAGTAACAAATATTTCGCGAATATTATTTCTATGCGTGATAGTATCGTCATGTATAATTTGAGAAGAGAGGCAGTTAAGAGAAAAAAATTTTATAAATATTTGGATTTTTATACTTATTAAAGTCATCCTATATATATATTAATCCTAAGGAAAATTTAATTTATACAATTTAGGACTTGACTATACATATAACTCTAAATAAATAAGAAGTTATCTTTGCTCCAAAGAGTATTTAAACATATGTTTTATTTCTCTGAATTATAATAGATTAGGAATAGGTTACGTTGTATGTCATCTGTAGTAATGGTTATGAAAATTGGTACTTGTAAATTACTTTCTAAATGAGATACTTCAATAATAATGAAGTAAAAATCATTCTTCTTTCCATAAATATTAGTACTAATTAAATTATCTCTTAATTTTATTTCGGTATCCAAGATATTATCTTGATCATTATTATGCTAGTTTAATTATTTAGTCCGAATATAAATTTATATTTGTTCTGAAATACTTATTATTTCCCAGACTATGCGATTAAAATATTAAGAAAAATAAGATGAAGTATTTTCATAAAGTAAATGTGGTATTGTATCTATAATTATTATGTATATAGTAATTGCCTACCTAAATTATATTTCCACTGGTTTTTTAATAGTTACATGGACAATAATTGTGGCAGGATATGGAAAATTAAATGCCACAGATATGGAAATAATTATGCAACAGGATATGGAAATATATATTCAACAGGATCTGGAAATACATATGCAGCAGGATATGGAAAATTATATGCACATATATGGAAATTACAATATAACAAAAAGTAAGAACGAAGCTTAAGAAAAGTAAATAACCAGTTTCGGATTTATTATAAAATATATGTAATTGTGGTACCGACCTCCTCCTTTCCAAACTCGATAGGTTAATAATAAAGTATTCGCAGGGAAGGTGTTAAATAAGAAACAAAACAAAATAAATGATTACACTTTTGAGATGTATGTCTATAAAAGAGAAGAGTTTTATAGAAATAATGAAAAAAATGCTTACAAAATTAAATGATAGTAAAGATATAAATGTGAAGATATTGTCGATCAATTAAAGTGTAGAATTCTAATACAAAAAAATTAATCGCCATTCTCCATTATTATAATGTCCTGAAAATATGTGATGATGTAATCTGGTTGGTTTAATGGTTATGTAAAATGCTATATAACTGTAAGTGGGTAAAAGTTTAAGAATAAGTATTAAAACTTTCAGTTACTTGAAAAGATTTCTTATCTTCTTCGCTCTCCCTCAAGATGATTCTGTGAAATTCGGATTGTTTGATGCGTTTGGAACCAACAATTATAAGACAGTTAATGTATTCATGATGCATACATGCATTAGGTATCCGACATTCCCAGGACTTAGCGTGATTTTTGCAAAAGCGTGTAAATGGATAATATTTATGATATGTAGTGTCCACTTAGATTAGAATACATGTATAAAATTGTTTAAGGACATTACATGACAAAAATTATTTAAATACAATATTTTGTCAAGAGTATTTAAATACAATATTTTGTCAAAAAAATAACAAAATTAACCTTTTTCAAATGTTCTCGCTTTTGTAAAAAAAATGCGTCTATTAATATTAATATTTTGCATGTATATAAGCTCAGACCTCTGTACAGAGGCTCAACTAAATTTTTGAAATGCATAACTTGGAAGTCGGTTTTATCCATGTTTTACGGAAACAGAAGGGGAGACATTTTTAAGAAAAATACGCCGATAATTATTTAAAATGGTTTGTAACTCTGAAAATAATTTGAGACTTTTTCAAAACTCATAGTTGAGACACTCTGTACCGAAAGCGTCTAATGAAAACTATAGAAAGGCAAATATTATACAATAGAAAGCATTTTACAAAAAGAGAGAACATTCAGCTAAGGTTATTCTAAGATGGCTGTCAAAATATTGTATTCATCAGGCTGAGATCAAAATAATGGCTTTAAGGCACAATTTATACATGTGGTCTAATCTAAGTGACACTAAATATCATGAAAATTATACATTTATGCGCTTTTAAAATCTGGTTTGGTACATGATCGAATACCTTAGAAATATTGGATTATCGTTATCCAGAAAGTGATAGAAGAAATTCTTCAATCTGGTGAATTTGTGTACTTTGCGTAACAAAGTTGTTATTTCGAGAGAACTATTAAGTATAATATTTTTATAAATACGATATGTGTAAATTGCTACTGCAAAAAGTATTTTAGTTATATGGAATTTAAATGCACCTATTTTATCACAAATATTATTAACTATTTTTTCATTAATTATTTGCAAATCTAAATCCAAAAATTTTAACATGGTACAGCTTAAGTTTATGAATAAAATAAGGTTGTCATGGTAAAATGAAATATTTGATGCATTTTGGAGTTCGTAAATACCTTTCAACAAAATAACACAAGACTGCATGTTACCTGTCATATCTTGATATACTTTAACATAGATGAGGTTCACCTACTGCGTTGTTTAATCAAACTATTGTTCAACATATTCTCGAAATCTCTCATAAATTAAGGATTGATGACAGCTGAATTCTCCAAGCCCAGCTCGCTTTGATGCTTGAGCAGGTTTGAGCCATTTTAGCGGACAGAAACGACAAATGTGTCTACTAATTTCGGAGACTGTATGCCCCTAAGTTGCTTATTTGTATAAGCATGTGTTATTCTTATTATGGTGTAAACGGATAATAAATAAAAGTTTTGTTATTTGAATCCTAATTGGGCTTTCTGCTCTAATACTAAGTAGATTGTCAATATGTAAAAAATATATATACAGTCGAACCTCCAAATAAAGAACGACTATATTGCGAATTTTTTTTATATAGCGAACTTTTTCCTAGAACCAAGAACATTTCACGATTTTCTTCGTAAAATAACCTCTCAAAAGCAAAGTGGATTTTCTATATAACGAACTTTTTTCTTGTGTGATTCAATTGTTTTTCTTCCTATTTTTAAAGTATTTCTAGACATTTCAAGTTGTTCTCTCTTTTAACACATTTATGGTTGTCACAAAGTGAGTTTGGGTGCATTGCAAAGATGTGAGGTGTATATATTATGAAACAAAGCATTTTTTCAATACAAAAAAAATAATAAAATCTCAAGAAAATTAACAGTTTTTATGAGTAATTAAATTTAAGGACGCATGTGGTAATGTATGTTTAGAGTCTCTAGTTTTAAAATAATGTATGTTTAAAATTACTTGTATGCTTTAAATAAGAAAATGTCCTTAAATTCATTAATTTCATTTTAAAATTATTTTCTTAGTGTTTAAAATGCAGTGTATTCCTCGACATTCTTTTTCTTGTTTTCCTTGCTCACAGTTTTCCTTTCTTTATATATAAAATACATAAATATTAATTTATAAAAATGTATAAATAATTACTTTTTTGAACATATAGTGCTTATGAATTTTTAAAATTTGTTTTATGTAGATTATAAAGTAAATTGAAAGATAAACCTCTATATAACGAATTTTCCATAAAACGAACTTTTTGGGGATTTAGCGACTTCGTTATATAGAGGTCCGACTGTATATATATATATATATATATGTGTGTGTGTGTGCGTATGTGTTTGTATATGTACACATTTTGTATTTTATTTTAAAAGGCAATCACCAATTTCTGTATTACTATATTTTAATAATTGGAATATATTATTATTTGAAATATGTTAATTTAACAAATTATTATAATAATATTTACATATTAGAGCAAATTTGATCTGTACTCATGTCAACATATACAATTACAAGTGCATCGACATATACAATCGCTTTATTGAAGAAATTCTTAAGAAGTTTGTATTCAAGTAAATAAATAGTTAATATATTAATGCATAAAATCGTAACGGCAGTCATAAAAATATTCCTTGGAATCCTTATTAAAAGAAGAAAAAGAGAAGTATTTTGTACATTTTTGAAAATTTGCGAGGGAATTTTTTTTCGGTAATAATTCAAATTTTTGTATCCACAACACTTCATACACTTAATATTCCAAAACAAAATAGCAGTAAATAAATAAATCCATAAAAATATGAAGAAAAGGAAAAATAAAGTTTTGAAACTGTGATTACTCTGAAATTCAGCACTATTTCCTACATACCTTCTATACAAAAATATTTCTTCTATTCCATCACTTATAGACAGGCAAAACGTATTCTGAACCCAAAGTACATTCTTATTCTTATTTAACAACAAATTCTATTGTTGTTCTGTTTAAGTCAATAAGATATTTTTTTTCATTTAAAGAATAAATAAATATATAATAGTACTGATATATATGTTTTTATGTATTTACCCAAAATTCTGTAATAAGTAGAGTAAAAAAAAACATAATCAAAAAATAAATCATAAATAAAAAGATCGCTTACGTAACGGGAAAGTTTGTCTAAGGACAGGAATCAATATCTTATTTTTGAAAACAGTTCGATAATCAATATAGCTGAGGTTTGTAACCGTAATCTGTGTGTAGTTGATGTTGTGCGACGCATATCGAGCTATTGATTCCATTAATGATGAGTAGTTCGGATTAATAGGATAGGCATAATGTCAAGTGGATATATATCTCAAAACTTTGCCTTAAATAATTCAACCAAGTCATCTTTAAATATTTATGCAGCTGTTTTGAAGTGTCGCTTAGTTCGTTCAAGTCAATGTTAATATAGGAACTAAAGTTCATATATCCAGGATAAAATGTACCAAGACTTTCACATTTATATCGCTGAATCATGCATAATACAAGAAATCGGTTTTAGTTAAAAATGTTTTTATGTATTTTTTTCTAAAAATATATCGATAATTGTGTTAAAAAGTACATTCTTTCTTTCAGCGGTATACAGTTATAATCTAATATTTTTAAAGAGCGTGAGAATAAAATAAGTGTTGATTTTCTTTTAACTTCACTCACTTCCAAAAGTTAAACACGGAGAGGAAAATGCTAATTTCCGAAAGCCAATCAGAATTGAAGAGGATGCAATTCGCTGCAGAGGTAGATGGAAGTATGCAAATATGTTAGGTAACAGCCAATTGTGCTTTCATGCCAAGAAATATGCAAAAAGGGCAGCTTTATAAGAAGCCAGCTTTATGAAGGGTTACAGAAGTTGATTGTAAGTGCTGATAGTAAGTGTTTAAAACTTTCAATTGTTGTGTTTCCAAGACAAACGTGTTACTATGACTTCCAGAAAACGAATGGAAGATTCTGAGCGCTGGCGTGCTGTGGGGCGCATTGAAACACAGCAGCCAAACACAGATGTTGCTCTTTTCTTTGGCTTTCATCATTCTGTAATTTCACGTTTATGGAAACAATTCTAACCCACATAGATAGTTGTCCGAAGGCCCGTAGGCGGACTCCCAAGCGTTACAACCCCCGCGGAATATATATATATTGCTGTTGTAGCCAAGCGGAATTGCAGAGTGACCTCCACACCGTGACATCTATGGTTACAGCGTCCATTGGTAAGGCTATATCTGCAGCTACTGTAGGCCGAAGATTACATATGAATGGACTGTATGCCCGGGTACCTCGAGTTGTGTTCCTCTATCCGTCCAATCAGGAGGGGCATGATTAAAATGGTGCCGGGCACAGGGAAATTGGACTGTGTCTGACTGGGGTAATGTCATGTTTACTGATGAGTCAAGATTTGCTATGAAGCCACATGACAAGCTTATAAGGGTATGGCGTAAACAAGGAACACGCAATCAGCCCCAAAACATCACCGAATGTCACGCATTCCGAGGTGGAAGCATTATGGTGTGGGCAGGGATTTCATTAGGACTCCGCACTGATCTGCACATCTTTAAACGGGTTCTGTGACGGCTGTCCGGTATCGAGATGAGTCTAGAACCCTTGTGAGATTGTACGCTGCAGCAGTTGGTATTATTTTTGTTTTAATGGACGATACCGCACGTCCCCATAGAGCTGACGTCGTCGATGACTACCTGGAGAGAGAAGAGATTGCGCGTGTGGCGTGGCCAGCATGTTCGCCCGACCTTAATCCCATTGAAAATCTTTGGGATACTCTCGGCCGTGCAGTATCTTCACGTTTCCCACCTCCAGCCACTCTTATTGAGCTGGAAACTGCACTACAAAAAGAATGGCGATTGCTTAATTCTGCGGTGGTTGACCACCTAATTGCAAGCACGGTCAGAAGGTGTAAACTTTATATACAGATGAGGGGGGATCACATACCATATTAATGTCCTTTTTTTTCATTTTATGCTGTTTATTTTTTTTTCACATTATACATAAGTCTAAATCCTCAGTACGACATTATCTGATAACTTACAAAAATTTAATATTTTTTTTCATTTCTCTATATAATTATTGATTTTGTTTTGTGTGTAAATATATATGTTACTTTACTGCCAAATTTTGTGTCAATCAATTAAGTATTTGTTGAGTTTTTTGCATTTTGCATCTTCGCGCTTAACTTTTAAAAGTGAGTGTATATATATATCCATTTAAAAATGCAAAATATTTAATAACTAGCTGCATGGCCCGGCGTTACACGGGTTTTCTCATTCCCTCATGACACCAGCATTTCTGTGTGTGTGCTTGTACGCGCACAATGTGAGTAATTTCTAAAATTATGTCAAAAAATTTCCCATTCTCGAAATTTGATCCATTCCACTTATTTTTGATTTACGACAGGTTTCGTTCCCCTCTCTCTAGCCCAACGTAACACGAATTTTTTTAGTGTAAAATTATTGTTCTATCTTCCTCTATCCCTCACAGATAAGATATAGCTTCAAATTTCGATGTATGACTTATAAAAAACAATATTACGCTAGAGTTAAAAAGTATTAATGTGTGTGTGTGTTGAGAAGCAATAAAAAGAAAACGATTCTGATGCTAAGAGTAAAACAGAAAAACTTTTATCATTTTTAATAATAGTTAGTTTCTAAGAATCTGAAATAATAAAATGGATTTCAAATTTTCATTAATCAATCAATCGTTACATAGAGTTAGCTTAAGAATGTCTCTAAAATGTATTTTGATCCCAAACAAAAGGCGATGCGCTTTTTAATTAACAAATAATTAATTTGGTAATGAAATAATGAAATAATCCTTTTAAAAAACATATATATTTATTAAAATAAAATTACTATGAGGAATAAATAAAAGAAAAAATACAGATAGCTATTGAAACGATTGCTTTTTTCTGAACGTTTTAATGTTTGATTAAACATCTATATATAAGTTATAAAAAAACAGTATGGGGGAAAGCCTATATATATACATGTACTGAAAAAACACTCAAAAAGAAAAAAAAGATCGGAAAAAAACATTTTGATATTTTATTTTAATTTTAACGTTTTTCATTCCAATGTGTTTAGTAGTAATATATTTAAACACGTATCTGACAAAAAGAAAGTATTTTATACAAAAATAACATATTCGTTATTTTAACAATATTTTTATGTATTGTTATAATAAGTTAGATAATATTTTACTTATAACATATTGTATGTCATTTTATAAAAAATTTTGTTTCTTATTTTAATATAAAATATAATTTTATGTTTATTATATCAAAATTTACAAAAAGTATTATTTATTAACAATTATATTTATGAAGTTTTTTTTAAATATTTATATAATTACAGTAATTTTTTATTTTTAAAATGTTACGTAATTTTCTAAAATATGATTTGATAGTCAATAAACATTTTTAATAAAATTTATTTATATGCAAAGTTTCGGTGTTTTTTTTAAAAAAAAAAAAACATCATACAGAATTGTGGTGAATTAAAAATGTATAAGAACAAAAAGGTAAAAAGGCTGGAATTCTTTCCATTCACTGTACAAAATCATTCAAAAGTAAAATATACTATGTGATATATATTTCAGAATTTGAAAGCTTTTTTATTCCACTGTTCTTCAATATACCATTCCTTAAGAATGAAGAAAACTATCAGTTGTCTTGCACTCTTTAAAACATATATCTGTAATGTGTAATGAATTGAATACTGCTATAAATAATCAAATAACGTTAAGTGATGACACAGCAACGATACTTCCCTTACAAAAACCGCGAAAAGAGTAACTGACCTATCGCGCAAAAGTTTCACCCGTTTCCTCCAAGTTGAAGCGAATAACCTTGGCACAAAACTGAGCTTTTCAGGAAATATTTAAAAGATTTTTTTAAGAGCATGATTTTTAAGTTAATGCTTTCAAACTTAACACATCGATTGCAAACAACAAGAATTTTTAAGCAAAAAATGAAACAAAAATAACGCTAAAATATTTCTCCCAAAAAGGTAAAAAAACGAGAAACATTTTTAAAAAAACCATAACTTTTAAGCAAGTTTTTCAATCATTGTACAGTTTACGAATAATATTGTTCTACATGCGGAAAAAATAGTTTCGTGAGATTATTTTTATAAATAAAGAAGTTATTAAGAATTTAAATAAAATTATGAGTACTTTTTTAAAAATCATAAAAAAAAAATTAATTTTTTTGAATTACTGATTCTAAGAGACAAAATTATGAACTTTTTAGTGTAAAATATCATTTTATTAACGAGAAAAAAAATGAAATAATAAAGAACGAATTAGATATCATTTTCATAAAAACGTATCAATGTTGACTCATTTTAGAAAAAATCGTAAGAAATAGAAATTATCATAATTTTATAAAATAAATTATACCGTTTCGTGGCGAAGTTAATGATCTTTCCGACCGATTCCGTAATTGGTTTTGTCTGAGTCTCATAAAAGAAATTAGATTTTGTTTTAAAAACTTTCGAAAAAAAAAGCATGTCGAAAAATTGGAACTTCTACGCCTTGTGGTAAAAAATAGCAATGGTTATGTGTTTTCAGGTTTTTAATTAATATCGTTTTAACTAACTGGAATATTGGAATATAAATGGTCAAAATGGATTCCGCGGATCATTCCCGATCTTCTGGTACCATCTGAGAGTTTCTGCGTCGTGCGGTTCGTTAGAAGATACAC
This sequence comes from Trichonephila inaurata madagascariensis, assembly GCA_019973955.1. Classification (NCBI taxonomy): domain Eukaryota; kingdom Metazoa; phylum Arthropoda; class Arachnida; order Araneae; family Nephilidae; genus Trichonephila; species Trichonephila inaurata. The sequence continues at coordinate 27,716 of BMAV01015816.1, forward strand.
CTAGTTCTAAAGTCAGCCGCATAGATAGTTACGTTTGTTTACCTTCGAATTTTAATAGTATAGATAGAATAACAGAAGTAAATATTTGTAAATAAGACAAAAGAATACTTATCTTAACCCACCTTCTTGAAAAATTAATTAAGGCATAATTAATTAATCTATTGAACCAAGCGAAAAGGAGGATTTAAAATTTAATACTTGCAAAGATTTATTCCATCTCCAAATAAAAATCGCTGATTTTTTTAATAATTGAAGTAATTCTCCTCTCTCTATATAAATTTATATTGTAGTAAAAATAGTACGCTTCGATTATGGACACCATTACTCCGTTGCCATGGGAACAATCTACAGCTCTGACTCACGAACCCAGCAGCGGGCGACTTATTATTATTGTTTGCGCTTATTAATATCAATTTCAATTTTTTCTTTCTATCGTGGTTATTATAATTGATTGTAAATACAGTCATAAAAGTTAGCTATATACTTGTAGTTATGGAAAGTTCTAAAAATTTCCCTGGCTGTATATAAGCTAAAGAAATTTCAGTTCGTGGAATAAAGTCTCGAGTTTTGACTAACAAGTAAATAAGTGAACTACCCAAAACTGGGAAGTTCACTAGTACATCTTTATAAACTTTTTATTCAAAAGCAACTTCGTATCCATGGTAGCCTAGTGGTCAAGGTAATAGACACGTGGCTGGCGTGTCAGGAGTTCGAGCCTAATACCGCTGAAGACCCACAGTGTAGGGAAATGATGCACGTTACATTTGATGAGACCTGTGATACTTTTGTTGCAAGAGAGTTTTATAATTGTTTTCAATGAAAAAAAAATTGTCAAGAGCTCAAACGCGTCCTCCCGTTGGTATGGCGTCGTAGTTAGGAGACGGTTTCCAGCTCAGGTGTCGTCCTATTCACTTGACCTATGATTCAAAATTATGAGATCCATCGCCAAAAGCCCTCGAGTAGTTGAGCAGTGTGACGTTAATAAACACTCACTCACTTGACTAGCAAGAGTTATCATTTCACTTCACAATAAAATTACCACATTAGTTTAATCTACTTGGCCTATATATGTGTGGGGGCTTGTTTGTTTTGTGTGAGAGAGAGAAAGAAAAAAAAGAAAAAAAAAAGAAACACAAACGAAAGGCAGAAACATTTGTATTCTTCCTCCAAAACATTATTTTGGGATATAAGACTTAACCCTTTTTAGAATTCTAATATAATAAGATTTTAAAATTTCATGACGTAGCATAACACATTCAAATTTGAAAATAAAGTTTTCCCGTTCTGCCCATCGTATCATTGTTTAGCTAAAAAACAATGTTAAGGTATCCGACTACGTTCGGAACCGTGATTTTGCAAAAGCGTGTAAATGGATAATATTTATAATATTTAGTGTCACTTAGATTAGAAAACGCGTATAAAATTGCTTTAAGATTATTATTACAGTAAAAAATGATTTAAGAACAATATTTTGACAAAAAATGAACATAGAATGACTTATTTTCAAAATATTTTCCTTTTGTGAAAAATGCTTCTATTACAATAATATTTTGCCTGTATGTAGCTCAGACCTCTGTGCAGAGGCTCAGCTAGAATTTTTGAAACATAACTTAGAAGTGGGTTTATCCATGTTTTACGACAACGGAGGGGAGACATTTTTAAAAAAACGCCGATAATTATTTCAATGTTGTAACTCTGAAAATAATGAGATTTTTTTTAAAATTAGTTCGGGCTCTCTGGAGAAGTCTTTACTTTATATAAGCACAACACACACAAAAAAAATTATAATAGAAGCATTTCTCACAAAAGAAGAACATTTTGAAATAAGATTATTCTAATATATTAATTTTTTCTGTTGAAGTATTGTATGTAATTAATTTTTTTTTCAAAATGTCCTTAAAACAATTTTATGCATGTATTCTAATCTAAGTGACACTAAATATCATGAAAATTATCCATTTATACGTTTTTAAAATCACGGTTCCGAACGTATTCGGATACCTTAAGTTACCCAGAGTAAAAGTAGCATTGACATTTTTCATAACTTTAGAAAGCTTATCTCGATAGTAATTATATATTGTTAATTGCATATCATTAAGGATATGCTGACGATCACTAATAGGTTAAATCTCTGCTGATTTGCGATGCAAGACCAAATATGGCTAGGTCACGAGTGATCGTCCATTCCTCATTTAATAATATTCTCTATCTGCAATAGAGACTATTATTTCGTATACGTATGTATTTAATTGGTGAAATGCTTCGAAATGAAGAAAGTGAAGCATGATGTAAATCCAGGTATTAATCAGATGAATTAATCAAACGGAATGATGCATTATTAAGCTAGAAAATAATCTTAGATAATAATTAACTTACATCAACCTTTGCTTTTTGACTTATAATTATTTTATAGTTATAAAATATGTATTTTCCTTAGTGAGAAGGATTAATTTTTGTCTTCTTTTATAAATAATGATAAACACATTAGAGTAAAATAATATAAAAAGTAGAATCAAATCTTTAATTTGACTTGAATAAAGCAACAACTAATGTAATCAGTACCTTTTTGAAAATTTAATAGTTTTAAATAGTTTTCAGATAAATATTTCAATATTCAATTTATCAAATTTAAATCCTTTATTATTCTGGAGTAGATTTAACGAAAAATACCTTACTAAATCTAAATCTTGTGTATTATGATTTAAAGGGGTTTTTGACAGTATTATTTATATGTGCTACACATGTTTTTTACACTTATCAATTTGGGAACATTTATCAATATCGTGGTATCTATGCTCTGATAGAATTAATAGTTACTAAATGCAAACATCAACATGAATGCAAATTTTACTATTAATTGAAATTTAACATCGTGGTTTTAGCACTTTATTATGATTTTTTTTCCATTCAAGAAAAAAGTAAAAACACGTTTTTTTCATTTTTCTAGGAAACAGTTTGGTTGGAAAAAGGCTTAATTACGAAGCATTATTAAAAAAAATATGGTATTTTAAATTTAAGACAACGGTGTGTTTTTCCCCTGAGGTTTGCAAGAAAAGGATTTTCTTTTTTTCACATTTTGTTAATTTTAAATTAATTAAAAAATATATGCGTTATCATTTGAAAATATAACTCTTATAAGAGCTATCTGAATCTGAAGTTTGAATTTCTGTGGCTCCGTGAATCCTTTCACTAGTAAATTGAAAGCCACAGATTAGAAAGATTTTTCTCTATTGAAGAATACTCCCCTAATGAGTGTGCATGACTCACATATATTTACAAAATGAAGCAAAATAGAAGATAGTTTCCTTAGAATTATTTAAAATGAGAAATGCAAAAATATATGATATCCATCTTAACCATATTATTCAAGACATATGTCACTAATGCTGTTTAAACTGAAAATTTGTATTTTTATTCGTAGGAGCAGAAAATGCAATGTTTAATTAAATACTATTGAAAGAGCTGATTCATTTTCTTCGTCATTCGAGCTTATAAATCTGAAATATTTCTGAGATGTAAAAGCTACACTAATTAAAATCTGAAGGTTTTTTTTCCTCTTGTAATTCTTATTTTTTTCTTTTTGTCATAAAATAATTTCAGTCATTAAGAATTTCTTGATTACATTTTTCTGTATTACATTTATACATTTCTATAGTGGATTTTATAAAATACACTACGAATATATTTGAAATAATTTTCGTAGTCTATTAACTACTTACCAATGGGTCATGTTATTCTTTTCACCTAGTTAAGAAACGACTTTCATTCATCTTCTGTAGAAACTCTGATTCTTTTTTTTTGTCTTGGTTTTTCAAATTCTATTTCCTTACAAAGACAAAACTTATTTACAGCTTCCTCTGATGTTTGAGTGAGAAGATTTCATTGCTTACTTACTGTAATGTTTTATCTCAAGAAAAATACAGCCCACATCCATTTGCTATTGTTTATATTTTGAATCGAAACTTTTTCACATGTTTTAAAAAGTTATTTTTAAAACTTTTTCAACTAATTAATTTTTTTTTAAAATTATGCTCCATTTAGTGTACTTCTATTGCTGTTAGTCTCATTATTTTTTTTTGTTTGTATCGCATGATCCTCCATATAGAAATATTGGTACATGCGTTTGCTGCGCAGAGATGTGGAAGAGGATGTTGAAAACGACTTTAAGTACAAAAACAAAGAATATTTTTTACTTCTTTCTCTTCATTCACCGAAACATGTTAACTCATTAATTGTAATTTTCACTTTTTGGGTGATGTGTATTTAAAAACTTTTCTTCATATTACATATTTTTAGAGAATGCTGACGAGAAGCCATGGTGATGTGAATAAAATTGTAATATTTAACAACTATCGGTTGATTCAAATTTAGTGTGACCAATTTTAAAAGCACGTAAATATGAACGGTAAATTTTTATCGATTTACTGCCAGTTATGTTTTAGAAATAAACATTTAAATTACCAATCTAACTATTTTATTAACCGGAGTAAATTGACTCCGTTACTAAATCCTTACACCCGAAACGACATTTCAAAGCTTTGGAAGGATGTTTTCTCAAATTATGTTATAAATAAAGCGCTTAAAAACCAGAAAATACTTTTTTCAAGTATAATACAATCTAAACTTTGGAAAGAAATAAAATTTGACTGGCAATCAAAAGCTCCAGGAAAAAATTTGGACGAAGGGAAGTCCTTGGGGTAAAAGACAAAAGGAAGCTGAAAGACTTATCGCTGTAAAAAATCTTCTGCCTCAAAGGACTTGAGGAAATAAAGTACAGGCATGGCATTCGAAAATTTGTAATCAGATTAATAAAAATTGGCTATAAAAAAGAATAAACCAGTCATTCTTCAAATATCTGGTAAGACGGTAGAAAAACAAAGAAAACATTCTTAGCCGTCGTATTTAATGTTATGCAAAAGTAGATACAAAGCATGTATAAATTCGAAAGAAGCACTGTATCATCTATCATTCACTACTGGCAAAACAAAGATACAACATATTCTAGGCTAAAATCTTCTCAAAGAAGCAGCTGTTTTGCAAAAAACAAATTGGCCACCAGGTGTTATGGTATGGATGGAAATGTCACTCTGAAGGCTTAACAAAATTTTTTTTAGAATCGAAAGCTAAAATTTATGCTTAATACTACTAGAATAAATCTTTGAAACACTTTATCAAAAAAAAATAATAAATGTATTTATCCTCAAATAAACTTTGTTTTTCACCAAGATTCCGTCAAAGTCATACTGCAAAATCAACTAAAAATGGCTAGAAGATAAAGAATATAAATTTTCTTCCTCCTTAGTAATGGCTACTATCACCCTCTGGTTGTGCTACTCTTTTAAGGGAATACTTAACAAAAACCATTAAATATACGTAAAGTAAGAATACTTCAAGGACTTCAAAAAGCAATCAAAGAGGTTTGAAAAATACCTCCCCCAAAATGGCCAAAAAGCTGTTTTGGCTTAGCCCATACATTTAGGCAAAATGTACTATGCTAAAGGAAGCCACATTCAAAGTTTCAAGAAAATAACAATTCCATAAAAATTGATGATGCTTTGAAATTGGCCACGTTATTTTTGAATCAACCGGTATGTATGTGTACTTAATTAATTTAAAACTATAAATTAATTCATTTGTCTAATAAATTTGTATAAGACAAAACAGTAGCTGCTAATAACTTATTTCAGATTTGAGGGATTTTAATAGACATGATGTGTACAAAAATGATCCTTATTTTGTAAGTGATTTATTCAGCTCAATTATTGACGAAAGAAAATCAAAATATGAACAATTAAAAAAAATAGAGAGAAAGGTAAAACTGATTCAAAATTAGTAAAAATTCGAATAAATGGTGTTAATTATAATCCTGGAACTGAAAGTCAAGGTTATTTGTATTAACTACTAAAATTATTTGCACACTAAATTGAATATTCTAAATAAGTCAAAAAGGTATTTTTTTCTTTTCATCAATAGCTCAATAAACATTCCTTTTATAGTAATTTATGCTAAGAGAATGGACAGACAGGCTGATATTGAATTTAAATAAAATTAAGATTTAAAAAATTTGAAAAATGCAGTGTTATTTTCATTTATATTGATGCTCATAAACCGCATCCAAAAAAGTGAATGCTCAATTAATGAGGAAGATATGAATAAAGATACTTTTGAATATTTGGGGCCAACAGTTACTCGTCGTAAAATTGAAATTTCTAGAAATATTGTGGTGTAGATAAAAAAATTATCTGTTGTAAAATTGCATTCGAAGGAAAAACAAGTGTACATTCCAAAGACAATGTTGTAGCATATTTATAGCATCTAATAATTCAACCAAATTGATATTTCTCTGCCAAATCTTATTAAAATAATCAATGCGTCGATTTACATGCATATATTCCTCTACACCAGTCATCGCCACACTTTTTCACCTAACTACCAATGCATTCATAATTAAAATCCTGCGGACCACTGTTAAGATTTTTTAAGTGTTAAATTATTGTTATGAATTGTATTATGATTCACACAATGCATCTTAAAACATACTTTAACGTGATGAGTAAGTATATTCCACATTTTTACTTGGGACCAGCAAAACTTTTTCGTGGACCACCACTTTGGCGACCTCTGCTCTACACAATGGCATTTGGATTCGAACTCGCCACGAAGCCAGGACGAACGCAAGCCATGAATTCTCGACTGAGACCAGTGGGCTACCACAATCTCTTTTGATTGATGGAGCTTAGCCAAAATGGGACTCTACTGCCATAAATTTTATATGCATTCAATAACTTCGTTTCCTCTTACATGCATGAAACAGCTGGAAAGTGCTTATATTTTGAGCTAAATTATTTAATTCACTTTTTTCTACTTTATATTATCTTTTTTGTAGAACCGGTGGATGGTAAGACTATTTTAGTACCACCAGAGATAAAAGTGGGCGATGGGCAAAATAATATGGAATATACCTCTGATCAAATTGTACCTTCAGCATTAAAAATAAACAACAAACTGCAACATTAATTATAGCTTACATTCTAAATGTGTATATAATTTGCTGTCTTTATAGAATAAAAAATAGCTTATTGAACATTTCTTTTTCGTTAGTTTGGGGAAATAATGAGCTACAGAGCAATTATAATGTAAAATTAGGGGACATTATTTTCTTATGGAGAGGTTTTTTTATGTTGAAATTCTATTTCAGTTAAAGTATGTTACAGCAATTGTATCTACCGTAAAATACGGTGTGCAACGCGCACTCTTAACACAAAGAATAAGCTTGAAATTTACGGATGCTCGTTTTACGCCGGCTATAAAAATAAAAGCTTTAAAAAAATGAGCAAAAGAAAAAAAAATGGTCTGTACATATATTGAAATACTTTTATTTACAAGAAATTGCATGCCTTATGATCTTAAAGGTTTGTAGTTCTAGAAGTATAATATTTTTTTTCTAAGAGCTTGGAATAATACCTATAAATGACTTGAAAACATAATAGCATGGCGCACGTACATTCCAGGTTTCTTTGTAAGAAAAGAGGGCGAGCGTTATACGCGGAATTTCACAGTATATGGGGCCCAAAGGGGGCGCCCCTGGGGGGGCAGATAACCCCTTAAAGGGGGGATATCAAAAAAGGGTTTAAAAAAATTAAATTTTACTGGAATAAAAAAAATATTTTTTATATAATAAAAAAAACAGATTTACATTGATATGATTTATATTTTCATCTGGTGAAAAAGGTCATCAAAATAAAAGATTCTATTTTGAACGCTCATTAGCTATCTTTGATTTTTTAACTAAATAAAAAAAAATATTGTTTGCATTGCTGTAATCCTACGATGAGAGATTTTTTTTTTTACGCTTCTTTTTAAACTAAAATATTACTTTTTCTGGCTTCAAACTTACTGGTATGGTTACCTGCATCCCTTTTTTTTGGGAAGTTGTAAATTATATAATTTTGTTGGGTTTTTTTCACAATGTGAAAGAGTTTTTGATACATTTATAAACATAGGACTTTGAAGGATTAATTGGGCCAAATTTATTTTTTTGAGGTACTGAAACATATAATACAAAAATCGTTAATTCTGGGAAAACGTTTTTTTTTTACCAATGACCTTGACAGAGAATCCTCTAATATGACGTCTTAAAGGGGGGCTAAAATGAATTGATAAAATATCTCCTTTTTGGGGTGGAAACGTTTTTAGAATCTTAAGGTACTTGTTTAGACCGAGTTTCCGGCACGACCACTATTTTTTAAAATATTTTCTTGAACATGCTGTATTTCCCTATGAATAACTTAGTGGTTTTAATTGTGATGTTGTACGACTGATTATGGTTTATAAATGTAAATGAGCAGAAATCTAAAAAAGAATTGGGCAACTGTGATCCCCTGAAAGGAAATTGAAGCTGATCAAAAAAAGGGAAACACTTGCTGAAAATGCATATTAATCATGTTAGCAAAAGTAAATTGAGAAAGCAATAAACATGAAATAAAAGGAAAATTTTCAATAGCTACATTAAGAACTTTATCAAGTAAATACGAAGCCATAACTGTACCGCAAAATGCACTTTCACCCTGTCAAAAGACACAAGCAAGGAAAAGTTCAACAGTATATTTGTCGATCATCAAAATTTTAAAAAATTAAAAAAACGTGAACAAAATGTGACAGTTTTGCTTGCAAAAAACTTTCCAATGTTAGCAAAAATGTTTGTGATTTGTGTCCTTATTAAGATCACGCACATTTGGAACAATTTAGTTCAGTTTTTTTGGGATATTTTCTCAAATTATGAAAGACAAATTGAAAAATCCTTGAAATAGGTAAGTATATTTTCTTAGTTAAATTATTCACTGAAATTCTGATTTTATCTTGTATATTGAAAAATTATAAAAAAGAAAGGGTGCATCACTCCCGCGACCATTAACGTTAGTATCGAGTGCACACCTGATCCCGGGCTTTCTCACTTTAAATATTAAAAAAATAACACAATCGTTATTCATTAGAATTTTATATTCTTTTTTTTTATTACTTAACATTTATTCTAAATGCTAATTCTGCGGCTTAAAATTGCAGTTCATTCAAAACCGTTTATAATATGAGAATTCATTTCAATAAATCATTTTACATTTTTATACATTGTCATGCACTTGTTTTACTCTCCTTACAATTAAGCTATTACATTAAGAATAATATATTATCATTTTAAAAAAAAAAAACTCGTGTTAAAAGTGGGTACTTCAGCCAGTATAAAAACAAGTTTAATAATTATCAGTAATTTCCATGGGCTTGTCTTGCAGAGCAAAGTTTTTCAAAGGAAGGCTAAAAAAATTTGAAATTGACACTCAGTTATTTTTTGATATTTATCTCAGAACTATATTTTGTCTTCAAAAGTAGCCATCGCAGAAAATCTGGATTCACAAAAGGTATGTTGTTAAAAATGGTAATAGTATACGAAATGCTTTTGTTTTCAGTGCAAAAATTCAGATCCCACCTCTATCCCGAATTCAAAGAGTGATTTATTACAAAATTGCCCTTTAATTTCGTCACTGGATGTGAAATCTATGAAGATCTCTTTTTCGGCAGTTGAGAGCCCTTCTGAAGTATTTTGAAATGGATCCCTAACCCATTCGTAACTTGCTATCAATTTGCCCCCGTCTGTGTACTTGATGCTTTATTATCGTCGAATGCTCGCTGTGATTTAAAAATATATCTATGATTTTGTTTTAATCCACTGCCGTAAATAGTTAATACCGTGAATTATAATTAACGCGTGAATTATGAAATGTACATTTTCAAGAGAGTTTCGGTAGCTAATCGATTCGGCCAAGACTGACTAAAAAATTGACGAAGTACAGCATTTTTCATGTTTTGTGCAGACGTCTGTTAGGTTGCCAGACTCACGTGAACATTCGCGAGAATGCCAGATGTTTAAAGGATATGATAAGGAAGCAACATAGATTAGGCTTTTTTATATAATGACATTTGTACTATTAGAAATGGATCTTGAAGGAAATAAATCTTTAATTAAATATTATTTCAATCTGTTCCATTTAAAAATTAGAGACAGAAAAATAAAATAATTAACCTATTTTTAAAAGTAATTTACTTAAAATATATTTACTTAAGAGTAACATTATAAAAAATTTAATTCTTATCTTATTAATTCTGAATTAAGAACAAGTTTATAAGTATTAGCGGGCTTCCCTGGACTTTCCTTGAGAGCAAAAGTTTTTTAAATTTTTAGAAATTGATCCTCTGTTCTTTTTCTATATTTAGCTGATATCTTTTTTTGTTTCTAACACCACCCATTTTGAAATATGTTCCAATTTAAAAATCACAGAAAGGAAAAATAACATAAAAATTTTTTCCCATTACTTAATTTTTTTTTATTAAAAGTAACATATACAAAATTTAATACTAATGTTTTAATTTGTACGGTTTATAATTAAAATCGTGTATTGTAGCTTTAGGGGTCAAAGGGCATTATTATTGCATTTGAATTTATTAATTATAAGGGGGCCCATAAAATTGTGATTGAAAAGGGGGCGCCAGTATTGAAAGTTTGAGAAATACTGCAGTATATACTTGATACGGCTTTAAAATTCAAGCTTGTTTTCTTTTATTTAACCAAAGACTAGTTTTTTTTCTAACTTATCATTATAATAGTAATTTTTCTGTAAATATAGTATACAGTTCAAATATATTTTTGAATGAACAACCATGCGCATATTTTGCGCATCTATACCTTGCGAAAAATAAGCAGTTATACGCATTTAAGAGACATCATGGTGAAATGTGTGTGTGTGTGAATTAACTAATTCAGCTCAAAAATGAAAGTTCAATCAGCTATTTTATGCAAATAGAAAGAAATCGAGGGATTTAATAGAAAGTTTTATGACGCAAGAGCCAATTTTAACTAAGCTACGCCAAACAAAAGAGGTTGTGCCTTACAAAATTTATTAACAAGGTTTCAGCAGGTGAAATCATACAATAATAATTACTTTAATAATTAATATTACTTAATAATTACCAAATATTTTGTGTCAGTATTGCGCCAAGTTTTACAGAATATACCTTTAAACAACAACTTAGGGTAATTAAATATATTATTTTTAGTATTTTGTATATACATAGGAGCATTAAATCTGATGAAATTACATTTAATTAATTAAATATTAAGAGAACCCTAAGGCTGAGTCTGCGAAACTAAATCCAGGACATGTAGCTCAATTTATCAAGGGATAAATGAATCTCACGTTTCGGAAATATTCAGCCGGTTTATTTCTTTGATCATAATATGATTAAAAGCTCTAAAACCTGATGCCACAAGGTAGGAGGATAGGAAAGGTATTAATAAACTGAATATCATTTTCCATATATTTGGATATAAGAACAGGCATTTTTTTATTTTATCATGTTATCCTATCCACCATTATCGTAATAAGGCTTACTTTCTTGATCATATCCAATTTCTAACAGTTTTTCCTGGGAAATTCTATCGGCCTTTTCAGTATTCGTGGTAAAAAGATTTTTCATCAAATCATACATCGGCAAATGTAAACCTAAATTATTCTTAAAAAAATCCAACTAAAATATTTTTAAATAATATGATAAATGTTTTTAAGACAAAATTTAAAGAAAGTCCATTAATTTTTTGAAAAAAAAAAAAAGGAGGAAAGTGCTTCTTTATTGGATGAACCCAGTACACTCAGTACCAGGATGACTAAGTGTGTTCTCTGTGTTAAACTTAAAACTAAGATTAGTATTTATTATTCACCTAAACAAAAACATTCTTTTCTTTATATTTCTGTGAAATAATTCGTTTGTATTTCAAAGTTATAATTTCTTAACGATAAATTTACGCACCCATATTTTGTACAGTAAAATCTGTTTTTGTGCGGTTCTTACTTTTATACGACTTTTAGTGAGATCTTTTTTATGTGGTATATGAATTTCACCGAATTTGGCACCACTATAATGTTTTCTATTAATGAAAGATACACATATATCACAGTGCTCTTCAAAATTGCAATATTCGCTACCCAATATTCAATCATAATTTTCATTGCCCCCCTCCCTCATACAATAACAATGTACTGAATTCAATAATACTTTTCTTTGACGCTAAAACTACGATACGACTTTAGCATCTTAAGCTATCCCCTCCCCCGAGTATACAAACGTCTCGATAAGCCAAAGCGTTCACTTCCCCAGACGTATATATACGTCTTTACAGTGTACGATCTTTTCTGGGCACTGATATCCGTAAAATTATTCCGAAGACTTTGGAATGCAATAAAAGGACCTTGACAATGTTTGTGAAGGATTTGCTTATTCCAGATTATATTTTTGCTTTTTATTCCTCCCTCCGCCACCAATGCATCACATACGCGATCGTACGTGGAAAACGGTTGCCATTTAGAAGCGAATCGCGAACTTTTGAACGGCAGTCAAGGTTTAATAATAAACATTACAAAATTATTAAGATAAGTGTTAATTGTTGTTTTAAATTATACATATGACGAGACCATGGGTCACTGGTAATTAATAAGCTTGTTTTTAACCTAGTACTGTTAAATTAATTATAAAATACATTGTGTAGCACTGATATAATTATAAGTGTAAATGTGTATTTTATTGTTTGTTATGTCAGAATATGTATATTGTTTGTTTACTTTCAGTAAATTAATAATTTTTTTTAAATAATATTTTGTCTCGAATTTTCAATATGCTCGCGTCCCCAAGAGGGTGCGCCCTACAGTTTGAGAAACACTGACATATATACTCCAAAACGCTGTATTCATATGTTATAAATGATCTCCCTCCAGTGAAAGTGCAATTGCTTTCTCTCAACGTTCTAGCGGCATTCGCTTGATTGAAAGACGTAATTGTCAATGACATCAATAATTTGATAAATTATGAAGATGGACAAAAAGTACTGGATTCTTTTAAAGTGGATAAAATGTATGCTTTGATCCATCTTTATAACAAAGCGTAAAAGCATTTTCTTAAAATGGATACCAATTCCGAAAGGAGTAAGAAGTTTGAAAAAGAGCTTCGATCATGCATATCTGGTTATCGTGACGTTTACAAGCAATCGACCAACCACCCGATAAAACAAAACGTATCACTTACTTTAAGGCGACAAATAAATAAAACAATCGCAATTGTATCTTCAGGTGACGAAAGTGGTTTTGAACTAATATATCACAAAAAGTTGCGCTCATTGGATTACGACGAGTAGCAGCGAATTATATATATGCAATCGAAAACTTTTACATTCTTACAATGAGAAATTAAATTTTTTTAAAAACGCTTGTTTGTTGAACTTAATTATCTATTTTGTTTGGGAAACCCTTTCTTATAAGTTTCGTAAATAATTGACTATTTTCTAAGTGCGATATTTTTATGTGAGGTCCCTCTCCGCCGAATTAAATAAAATTTCTGTGGTACGTCGACGAAGTTCATTGTTATATGAAATTATTAATGGAATTTTCGAATATTTTTTTGTGCGGTTTCTTTTGATGTGGTCCCTATCTTCTGCAGAAAAAACGGGTTTCATTGTATTTCTTTAATATTTTTGTATGCATTTCGTTTGAAATTCACCTTAGAAATGAATATATATATATTTTCAAAAATGGTAAATATTTTAATAATACAAAATATTCGGTTCAGATGTGCTATACCACTTTATAATCAATAAGTGTTCTAATGTCGATCATATTTGTTCAACTATTAATAAAATTACTATACATTTGCAATAAGTTAAATGAATCATCTAATCAGTATTAAAAATAGCAATTTACTTATGTTTAAACATGTAGGGGTATGTTTAAAATTAGTTACATTAAGGTATCCAAATACCCTAAAATCACGAATTTTTTAAAAAATTGACAAATTTTTTTATGATTTAATTTTACAGGCTATCTTATTAGCTTTATAAAAGTACCAATATTTTTGTTTTCCATTCACTAGAACAAAACTACAAGTTTTTGTAAAAGCAGATGCCATAACTTTATATAAGATGTCAAATTTTAAATGGCGTTTTAATCGAAATGTATGTTTTTTCCTGAAAACTCAAACGGAGACAGCGATTGCTTAAAAAGATTTGTAAAAAAATTGCTGAAATTTTTTGTATGTGTTCTGTGTAACCTTAGCAGTGTTTTAACTCAGACTTATCAGGTTTTGTTTTATTACAAAATTTAAAGTTCTTTATGTGAATATAATCACTGTTCATTTTTTAAGCAATTTCATATAAATAACTCACAAGGGGAGGGCACGACTAAGGAAATTCATTTGGGGTCGAGACTTGGTGTAATAGTAGTACTCCTTTAGGGTGTTCACCCCTCAATGTAATTCCGCCGAATGGCCAGTCAATTCGGAGAATATAGCCTTAGAAATTCATGCTCAGATTTTATACAATTATGTTTCAATTTCCTCCAACGATTCCGTATCCTGGTTGGTATACCGTCTGCATACTATGCGTGAGGTCAAGGTTCGATTCATCAATCCACTATTTTTTTTCATTCCATTTAATAATTTCTGAAATTAAATAAATCTTTTATAAAAGGTTTATTTGATATTAAAAGACATTTTATGTAATTATTTTGTATTTTTAAAGTCTAAAAAATACTGTAATTATATAAATATTTATATTAACTTTTATAAATATAGTCTATATTAATAATTAATATTTATAATAAAATATACAATAAATATTAAATTATATTATTCATAAAAATTAGTTACAAATAGTTTTATAATGTGAAATACAATACACTATAAATAAAATATTATAAATATTATAAAATTATTTATAAATTATATTAATATTAAATTAATTATTTATAATTAATATAATAAAAAATATGTTTTTTATGTATTAATAATTTAATTTTTTTATAATTTTATAAAATATTTAATAAGTCCTTTGTAAATAAATTATAAATTTAATAAAAAAATTAATAATTTTAATAACAAATAATAGTTTAGTAATAAATTAATAATTTAATTAAAAATTAATAATTTTAATTAAATTTAATAATTTTAATAATAATAAATTTTACTAATTATAATTCTTAATAATAATTAATTTTAATTGTTCCTAATTTAATTAACAATTATTATAATTAATTTAATTATTAATAATTTTAATTATGTATTTGAAATATCTTTAATTAATAATAAATTTAAATACTTTTAATTAATAATAATTTTAAATACTTTTAATTAGTAATAATTTTAAATACTTTTAATTAATAATAATTTTTTTATAATTGTTATAATAAATGATTTAAATAATAAATTAATTTATTTTTTTTTTACTTTTTAAAATAGAAAATAATTACATAAAATATCATTTAACATTTAATAAACCTTTCATAAATAAATTTATTTAAATTTAAAAATAATTAATTGAAATGAAAAAAATATTTGATCAATAAAAACCCACCCCCCAATAATATGCGGGTTTTAACACCAACCAGGAAATTTGCAATTTAAAAAAGTTGAAATTTCGAAGGTTTTTCCCCGAATTGACTCCTTTGGCAAACCCAAAAGGGACCCTAAAAAGTCTATTTTTCCCCCAATTTCGCCCCCAAAAAAATATTTTAGTCGTCCCCTTTTGTCAAAAAAAGGCCAAATTTTTTGTAAAATTAAATTATTTTGGAAACCAAGGGGTTCAAAAAAAAATAAAAAAGTAATACATCAAAATTAAAAAAATTTAAATTTGTTCTTTATTTTACAAAAGGGGCCCCGTTTATGAAATTTTTTTTAACAATTTTTACCATTTTTTTCTCAATTTAAATTGTAAAAATTTATTTTTCTCTTTTTAGTTTTAATTTGTTTTTAAAAAAAAAAAATCTAAAACCACAAAAAACCCCATACTTCCATTCTTTTTTAAAAAAAGTTGTCGCAAATAGTCGGATATCTAAAAACGTAAACAAATGTATATTTCACTGATATTTTCAACATCCTAAGATGCTACTATTCAGGATTTTTTAGAGATTGTTTTCTTAAATTAACGAGATCATGAATAACTTAAGAAACATAATTTATTTAATTTGAGGAGGAAAGAGAAAGCCGATTAATTATTCATGAGAAAAAACGTTAACGTATATACATATTTTTTTTAATTACATGTTATGGACTAAAGAAATTTTGAACAAAAAATGAGTTTAACCATTTTCAAATTTAAAAAAAATACATCGTTTCGCAAGGAATCAATATATACAAGAAAACTTGCATGTTTATTTAGGCAAAAAGTAAACAACGTTCAAGAACGTGAAGTGTGTGAAAATAATAATAATAATAATTAACATTTTGCTCGCGAGCTTCATTCAATAATCATTTGTGCATACGAGGAATTAATTTGTTCATACAAATGTTTGTTCCTCGAACGACGTATTGATTAAAGATGTAAAATGAAGAGTAACTTCATAAATATTCATCAAAAAAATTTTTAATTTTGGAATTTTTCTCTTTTTTTGTACCAACTTATTAGCTTTAATTTGACACAAAAACACACACAAGTTATGTATTTTTAATAAACCTTTTGTTTTTATTAATGTATGTTGGCTTTTAAGCATAGTTTGTCTTCTTTTTTGATAGACTCTTAAAATTGATACTTGCTTGCTATAGATAATGTATAAATTAGCATAGTGATAATGTATTTTATTTATATTGCAAATTTCCTTTCGAATTTTTATGGGAAAAAATTTCAAAAGAAGACTTTTTCAAAACATTTTGTCTTAAAAAAACATGAATATTTGTACGTGAAATTGTTGAAGGTTCCTTACAGAACGCCATGGTGGTCCACAGTAGCGCACATGGGAAATTTTTTTTAAAGGGGGGGGTCTGGGGCCCAAAAAGTTCACCATTCTTGTATCAGGCTTCTTTTGTTTTTGCCCTTTTTGGGGGAACAAAACACAGTAAAAACAATTATTGAATAAATAATTAGCATTAATTAATAAAATTAATCATTAATAACAAATATTTAATTTAAAATTTTTACTTACTATATATTAAAAATTTTATAATCAATGGGAAAAAAAAAATCAAGGGTTTTGGGGGCCCAGAACCCCAAAAAGGACCCCCCCCCTTTTTTTGCCCCAAAGGGGGAAAAAAATTTATATCATTTTAAAATCAAAAAATTCCTGCATTTTTTATCAAAATTTTTTTCTGCCACCAAAATAGACTCAAATTTTTTAACCATGTTCATAAAAAATTTTTTCCCCTTAGCCAAATTTTATTGTATATATAGAAAACATTCTGTTTCTGAATAAGTAAAGCAATATTGTTAACACTTAGGTACAGTTCTTCAAAATATGCGTATAGTTTAGATTTTTAAACTTTAGAAACTGTTTTTATAGAATTGTTTTTTTATTATTAATCAAACTGTATTTTTATCATTACTTGTTAATTTGTATGTTCATTTATATATTTTTACTTAATTTCTTTTCAAATCTAATTAATATGTGTTTTGTGCAAAATAATTATTTTGTCATGCTTTACCAAAGCCATCGACTGTGAATTTATCTTTTGAACGATAGCAACACATGTTGTTTGTTTTGAAATTTGTCTATGTAGTAGAATTCCGGTGAAATACACATGAGCTACATTTTTATACTTGCTAGGAGAAGTTTACCATGTAGAGCTGCTAGCACTCGTAAAAAAAACCATCTTCGCAAAATTAAAATTAATAAGTTCTAGATTCAAGAGTTTTTCGACCATAAACTATTTTCCCTAAATGTGACTTGAATCTTATTTTATACCTGAAACCATTATGATGTTTAGTAATTAACAGAGATAAAATTATTACTTATTTTCTTCTAATCTTACAAAATATGAAAATAGTTATTTAGAATTATAGGATCGGAGACACACAAAATTAGAAAGGTATGATAAAAAAGCAATAAAAATCAAAGAAAGGAAGTCGTTTATTATAAGTATACGAGTATATAATAATACAAACATTTTTCGAAATTTAAATGATGTATAGTTATATAAAATGGTGCGCATGTCGTAAGCACATTTTAATATTGTGACATAATTCCGAAATAAAACAACTGGATGACATGGCATTCACACGGCAAATGCATGATGTAGCAACTAAAGGGTGCTAAAGAGCATAGTATCCTACTAATGAATTACGCACTTATTGTGAAACAAAGTAGGAAAAGCTTCAACTGGCGTTGGTAAAAATCATTATCTAAATATGAGGAAGAATGATAAACCATGGTTCCTTAGTAAGGCATATAACCTCCATTAACGGTAGTGGTTTTTGACACCGTCTGTTCAAACTCTGTACCAAATAAATCAGGAGTTCTAGAGATCAGAGTTATCTCTGTTCAAAAAATATCTGTTTCAGAAGTCTGATGCTCTCCGGAGAATACAAACTCGCACTATGCTGTCTTAGCAAAACATCTCACACATATTTAAATATGATAACTATGATAACTATGATATGATGATATGATAACTATGATATGATGATATGATAACTATGATATGATGTTATGATAACTATGATATAGTTCATAACTGATTAACGATTAAAAATTTAAGTTTGCGATTTGGTCTCATTTATTATATTGTTTTAAAATTTCTACTACTTAGACTTACATTAAAAATGAGCTTTTTTTGCTCGAATGTTACATTATAACCCTATAAGTAACATTTTTTCACCTTTTTTTCTTGTTCAAAAAGTTGAATGTGGCACGTTTAGTTATTTTTTGTCTGAAAGTGGAGCTCTTCCTAAAAAAGTTGACCAAACCTGCTGTACAGGTACGGAATCTCTCTCTCTCTCTCTCTATATATATATATATGTACAAATAGAATTACCAACGTAATCTACTGAGTTTTATTTACAAATGTAGAGTTAATCATTTACTGTAAAACTAATAACAACGTATGATCGTCTAGCAGTTTTGTATAAAAAAGCGATCTTAAGGGGTAGAAGGGGCCCAATTTTTTTTTGTAAAAAAATACAGTTGACCCTTGTAAAAAATTTCGAGGGTTGAACGCAATTTTCTTTTTCTCCGATTAAAATTAAGCAAAACCCCCTATTTAACGTATAATAAATCCCTAATTAACAAATTATTTTATCAGCTTGAAATTTTTTTATTAGTTTTTATTTGAAAAATTGGATTTTCTTTTGAAGTAACATATCATTTTTGCCCGAAACATAAAAAGACTTCCCTCGCAAGCTGCAAATTTCAACGTAAAAGGGTGAAGAGGTTTTGGGGGTTTTCAGGTGCAGATGAGTCATTAGTGTAACCAGTGGCCAACAAGGGGTGGGGGTCCCGGCCCCCCTCAAAGCCTTGTTTTTTTTTCGGGTTATAATTCTAAGTATGTTTACAAAAAATTTAAATTTAAATATTTGTTATTAATTTAATTTAAAAAGCTAATTTTTTATTCAAAAATACTTTTTTACTGAGTTTTGTTCCTGAAAATGACAAAATAAAAAACAGCTTGATACAAGAATAGTGAACTTTAAACCCCCGGACCCCTTTAAAAATTTCCCTTTGTGTGTGCTACTGGTGTAATTCCCTTTATTTTGAGTTGGACAGGAAATTCCTTTCTAATCTCATTCCAATCTAAAATGCATAGGATATCTTAAAATTTTAATGATTATGATAAATTTGATGGGACTGCCATTTTTGGGCGACTAGTAAAACGTTTTACGCAAACGAATGAATTTCGATACCAATGCAGAAAATGATAATGAATTTCCAATCAAAATTGTTAACTGTTAAAATATACCTCTCTCTTATGCAGCAGGATGTAAATGAACAGCATTTCTTCTCAGCATAAAGTCAAAAAATAAATCTTTCAAATCCGGAACGAAAAATATTTACAAACATCTATTAGTAGTATTTTGAAACTTTCCATGAACTTCTGAGTAAATATTAACTAATAGTATATTTACTTGTTAAATAAAACGTGTGTGATTTCTAAATATGCATATTTTTTCTGTAGTTGCTTATAGAATTTTCAAAAGTTAAGGGGAAAAATTTGTATATTTTGTCTGGACCCTTATACAACAATTTACCTTGAATTACGGAATAAAACGTTAGGTTCGCGCTACTCCTATATTGTGGAACCATAAACCAGCAGAAAAAGGAAATTTTTCCTTGCCAAATCATAATACACCCAAGTCAAAATTTTCATGGTTGGGATCTAAATTTTTTTTTGTTTTGAAAATTTTCAACATATAATAATACATTTTTTAAAGCTTGGGGACTTTTTTTGGTGTATAATTTTCAAATTAGAAATATATATTGGCAGTCATCTCATACAAAAAAAAAATCCTATATTGCAAAAAAGTTCCATTTGGGTTCAGTGAAATTGGCATTAATGCTATAAGATTAATCCAACATTACGTCCAAGTAGATTTGACCCTTTAAAGAAACCCCCAAAAATTTTCCCTGCGGGTGAGGGGTTTTAAAACGGGGGAAAAAAAAATTTTTTCCAAACCAGTGCCCCCCCCTTTTCCAAAACAGGGGTACTTTGAAAATTTTTTTCTCCTCCTTGTTGAGGGGATTTTATTGTTATATTTTAGATTGTTTTGATTTTTAAGTTATAATTTTTGCAGTTTGGGAAAAGGGTGAGGGTAAATTTTTCGATGGCAGCATACCCTTAGGATGTACCAAAAACCCTCGGGGGTTAAAACCCCACATGTGTATATTACGGGCCCCGGGGCCCAATTGTCTAATATTTTTAAACCCTTTTTGCTGGGGGGAATTTTTGGGGCAAAAAATTTGATAAACCATATCTGTCGGGGGCCCCTTTCCCCCATTTTTTGGAAATTTTGGCCCCATCACCTTTCCCGTTTTGCCCTTCCAGTTTTATTATTTTTCATGTTCATAGGGGTATTTCTTCTATAGTTTTTTAAATTTTTTAAAATTTTAAATTTTTTTAAATCAAAAATATCTTTTCCACCTTTGTCTCGACTTGAGATTGGGAAACCCAAATGTTCCACTCTCAAACCATCCCTCATTTTACTTCATTCCCATTTGTAGGCATGGAGAGGGGGAAGACTAAAAAAACATGCTCTCATGTTAATCCTATTGGGACTGGAAAAATTTCACCCCCCCGGAATTATTGAAATTTTTTTGGGTTTTTGCATATTTCCTATTAAGGGGGCTTTTTTTTAAATTGCCCCCCCGGTGTTCCCCACAGGTTTCCCCCCGTAATCCCGAATCCTATGCCCCCTTGGGACCCACCGCTGGTTCAAATTTTTTCCTATGGGGAAATTTAGATATATTTTATCAGGACCATAGCCCCATTTCTTCACCCCCCATATTTAACATTTTTAATATGGGTATTAATTATTTTAAAGTTTTAATTCTTTTTAAATCCCACATAGCTTCGAGGATTTTTGAGCTTCGTTAATAAAACTCGGGCCATATGTTCTTCTCGTTGAGCTCTTTCACTGTTATAATTCTTATGTAGATAGTGGGCCTAAAGGGGCGTTATCACTAAAATTAGAATCCCCATGTTATTCCGATGGGGTTCGATCTTTTGATGACTTCACGATATTTCAGAGCGAGTGGATGAGTAAATATTCACATCGCACTGTTCAGCTACACAAGGGCTTTTGGCAATGGTCCACGTAATTTTGAACTATGGTCATTAACGTAGACCCCCCGAGCTGAGCCCCTCTTAACTCCCACCACCAACGGGAAGACTTTTGAACTCTCGACAGATTTAACGTGCATCTCTCCCTTACACGGAGGGTCTTTAGTGGTACTGGGCTCGAACTCGTGACAAGGTTAGCTACAATCTGATACCTTGACCACTCGGCTACCATGGCCACACAATGTTAGAGATAGAAGGATGAAACTTTCAGATCTCCTACTACTCTGTGTATCTTTGGGATGTACGGAACCATTTACGTCACAGTTGCCCCATACCAGGGAAGTTAGTTTCATTTTTCTTTCCCGAGCTAGCGCCACCCCATTTTCAACTACAGACTCCGGACCGGTTCGAATGGATTCCTCTTATGTTTCCTCACAACCAGGCCAAATTTCGAGTTGCTGGGTGTGCCGTTTCTATTTTATTTAATTGTTTAAATGTTTTAATTATTTTAAAATGACCATAACTCGGGGGACCTTCAGGCGGATGTCTTAATTTTCTCAGGAACTATTCTTCCCTCCGAGACATTCAATATGAAGTCCCAGGTGTCACATTCAATTCACCTCATCTCCAGATACAGCAGATACAGTCTGCTGAACCCCCTCCCCTATGTTATTTGTCCTATTGTCCCTGTGCGGGGGTGTTGAAATTTATTTAAATCGTGATTATCTGGGGTCTGGCTGGTCCAAATGACCTAAGGTTAGTAATGTTCAACTCTGCTAGTGACCGCCTTTCATCCTTGATCCAGCCTGCCCTGCTCAAGATTTTTAGAAAGATTTTAATCTTGTTACGCAAAAGAAGTATAACTTCTTTCGTGTGTACATAAGTACACGCACATACACTTTTTTATTTAAGTTGTATTTAAATATGGCCTAAGATAAAATACAGTTACACCAACAAATTAATATAGTGATTTAACATGGAATATGAGGTGATTTCAGTGCAAAGTCACTTAAACCAGAGAGAAACACACCACCAAAAATGAAGTGGAAATAGATTAATGGTCCATCGGTAGCCTGGTACCATTTTATTCACTGTCCGGTACCGATTCTCAGCCCAAGGTTTAAGAACCACTGACCTATTTCAACCCAACAAAGGTGACAAGTAGAATTTGGTGGTGCAGGTTGTAACAGAATCCCTCATGGACTGTTTATGTAAATCTTAAGATTCCACACTCGTACGTTTTGAGCATGACTTGTGAGCTGCTGCACAGACATTCAAACAGACACCAAGATAGCCAGAAATTCAAATAAAGCACTAAACTTTTAATTAATAAACTAGATTATAGTTCATATAAAATGAATATATCAACTTTATCGTACACTATAAATAATAAAAATTGATTTATCTGAGTTCGCAAACGGATGCAAATTCCAAACACAGTTCTTCAATATAGGCAAAAATTTCTTGAATGAAAGCACTAATTGAATTTGACTCCAAGCGAAATCTCTCCCAATTGTCTTGCTATATTTTTAGTATCATAAAAACACAATGATTTTTGATATTGTCTGATATAATTATTATCTCTCACAGTTGCATTTCACATCCCTTTATATAATACTACATACGTGTATATCAGATATACTCGGTAAGATGTCAGTTAAACTTTCAAAAAGGAAAAAATCCCGGTTAGCCTTACGAAAATCTTCTTTACAAAATAAGAAAAAAAAGTAGCTTTCCGGTGCCTTGCGTCTATCAAGTGTGAAATTATAGACACATTAAATTTTAGACTTTCTTCATTAAGCAAACGTTATAATTGTATTTGTACAAGATTTATCACAAACTGTCAAGCCAGCTTTGGCAAGGTAAAGTCAAATCCAAGTTCAAAAGGAAAAAAAAAATGCAGTATTTTTTTTAAGTACATGTGAAAAAAAATGACAAATAAAACTGTTTGCAATAAAGTATTTTTTTTCCTCAAGGAAGACAATGGTTGCATAAATCAAATTAGTATTTGGAGAAAAAATACATGTCAATTATTTGTCTTTTTATTGACAAGGACGGATTATGATAAAAGAATCACGTTGACATTTTAAACTTTAAAATGCTGCAAAGCATATTAACATTTTTTTAAAAAAATCAGCATAAATCAGTCATTTAATAGTGAATTTGTTTCGTTTCTTGTACTTACGTGCCAAATATCATTTATTATTGAGTATTATTAGACCAATGTATTGAATTATTTATGCTAAAAATATTATAAAATGTGTAGTCATAAATGAATTAGCACCGCATCAAGCAATTGATGGGTAATCACTACGATCATAGAATTATTCCAATAGGTTTACTTCTTTTTGTAGCTAAGATTGCTTGATATCATCAATATTTTAAAACACCGGTTAAATGAGCTAAGACTTCAAAAAGGATACATAACTATCAAGCACCTATATATAGAGCTTAGTAAATGATGTCACATCTGAGACTTTTTTATTGCCTCGTTAAGACTGGTTCGTGCTAGAAAAGGAGCCACCAATCGTATTTGCTGTGATAAAGGTACAGTTTTTATTCGTGCGGGAGAACACTTTCAGAAATATTTAATTTTTTATCTGGGTCTAAAATTAATAACATTGTAAACATTTATTATTTTCATATCTCCGGTGAATGCAGAATGGCATTACTGCTCGCCATTAGTCCTCACTTTAAAAATAAATATGAGAAGCAAGATTTAAAAATATTAAATTTAATTTTTGTAACTTTAAAGTTTTAATGTGTTTAGTACTTCGTGTGAACTCATGTAGCGAAAATTGTTAATACAAAATCACTTTGGTTTGTGATACTGAGACATAAATAATTTAACCCTTTTTATTTTTCTTCTGAGAAGTTATTATTTTCCCCCTGAACGTATTAATGATGTTCAACTTTTCTATACGATTGACACGGTACATTGTACAAAAAAATGAGATGTTACTTAATGGAAAATGTGGCATATAGATTGCTTAAGTACTTTACAAAATATAATTGTATAGAAATCTTCTGAGAATGCCTTTAAGATAAAATATGTTGTAATTATTTAATACGATGATATTCCTCCAGCAACGCTTTCATGCTGGTTAGTTTTTCTGCACAAATTGACTATACCTTAAACATTTAAAATTCTGCCTATTTAAAAAGACAACACTCAAATGCACATTTATAAGGACAGTTGATATTTTTGAAACAATGATACATATATATATAACAAGTAACATAAATAAGTTAGTTCCTACTTAGGTCAACAAAGAAAAATTTATGTTAGTTACTTTTTATCAAATAATTGCGATTAATATAAATATGTATATACGTATGAAAGAATCACAATATTAAGTGGCAATCAAGTATTAATACATTAAACTATCGTATTGTCATCAAAACAATCTTTTAAAAAAATTTAGTTCAATGATTGCTTTTAAAATG
>BMAV01015817.1:0-36691 GCA_019973955.1 Trichonephila inaurata madagascariensis
TCAAAAAGGGTGAAAAAATACTACCCGAAGTATTTCTTTTTGCTGCGATATTTTATTCGGCTTATTTATCTTATTTCAACGAATGGAATGCGTTTGGATGGTGGTGACGTAGTTTGAAACACATGCTTTTAAAATTCGGAGTCGAGTTTGATTCAAGTCGATCTAATGGTATATTCTTTATATACAGATCGAATAATCTAAGTTTTGTTCCGTAGAACTGATGTATCAAAAAGTAATTAACGAAAAGTTTTTGGGGCTGTAGGAACCATAACTTTCTATCTCTTACAGTAATTCCAAGAAGATATGACCAGATTTCATAACCATAAAAAGAAATTTCGATAAATTTCTTAGCACTACCGCGATTGGTTCGCCGCAGAGGACAACCCCACAAAATCATAATAAATAGTGCTACCGCTCTTCATGCAGAAAAATAAGTGAACTGATCATGTTAAAACCCATCATCAGCTGTAACTCAAAAATATGATGCCCGAAATGACATAACTTATGTCTCATCATCAGCACAAGCGGCTTAGTTCGGAGTCTGGTAGGGGCGACTAATAGGTAATGTCAAACAATATCTGTGAAAAAGTACTTCGGGAGTGTGTAATCTCTAGACGAGGACAGTCTGTCCACTATCTTTATTGGAATAGAAGCCACTCTGAACAGTCAACCATTAGTCTACAAAGAGGAAACAGATGACAATTCTGCAGCTTTAACACCAGCTCATTTCTTGACGGGGTAAAACTAACGGCCATTCCATCCAGGCTGGAAAACACAAAACTTAATAAAATCTACAAGCAGCAACAGGACTTACTCGACAGTTTTTGTAAAACATGGTCGAAAAAATATCTTCAACTACGATCCTTCCATCAAATTTGAAACAAGGACATGGACAACGAGGTTTAACATTCGATTTGGAGATACTGTGCTCCTGCAAGATGTCCGACCACAGCACATGTGGAAAGGCTAGAAAACTAAATTGATGAATAACCTTACATCAGAGACACGACGGGGAAACATAAGATCTTGCTGTTAAGGTAAAAAATGTAACCTCGTCCTGTCCAGCTGGTCTTACCAAGGTTAACCAGGGTGGGGAGGAAGTTGGGAACGATTAAATTCAAACTTTAGTTCCCGTTTTTGGCAAATGTAGTTGCTGCAAAACCTTAGTCAAATAAAGAATGATATAGATTTTCAGTCTAATTCAATGCTTAAAACTAGAGTTGACTTTTCCAAGATTGATGTTAAAAGTAATTTTTATGCTTAAAGATTATGTTTGATTTAAATAATTTTCAAAAGCAAAAAGAGCTTCTTTTTGGATAGTAAAAATATCGTTTAATTGAAATTTTTGAATTAATATATCTGTTTTACTCTCGTTTGAAACAAGTTAATTGAATTTTATCTGTCATCAAAAAATTATCAAAAATAAACAGTAGTTCCTTGATGATAGATTTCTCCTCATGTCATGAAAAGATAGTCATTAATCCCTTTTTTCTGAAACTATGTTTCAATACTTTGTAAACTCAGTCCGAAAACAGTTTGCATTTTTCAGGATTTACTATCCTATTGTTTCATAAACATAAACGCCATAGCTTTAGCTGACTAAAGCACCTGATTGTGAATTTGAGATCACGAGTTAAATCCCGTCGGTATTTCTTTGAATAGGTCTGTTCATTTTACACATAATGCGACTCATAAAACAATCACCTACAAATTACTTTTAAATATATGCTTCTGCAAATCATTCCAGATTACACAAGCATAATTGTGAAATTTTATTATAAAAAATCATCTTGAAGAGGATTCAGTTTAATAAATAAAAACTTTAAACCACACGGTTTAGACACACTACATTTCTGTTAATGTCACGTAAAAAATAAAGTGCTATCTAGTATTCGATTTACAATCTGATCTAAAAATTTCAAAATTAAATTTTTAATCTGTAAGTTATGAAAGTATCCAAAGCATTAAAATTTATATACTCTTTAAACATATAATTTATTTTACAAAATGAAACACTGTTTAAAAATATCACTTCGATGAATTACCTCAAATACAGTGGTTTTAAAAGAATTCACGAAGGTAAATCGCAAAACTACTATTATGTCCTACAGACTTTACTGCTACAAAAGATACTTAGATTAGAAAAGATTACATTGAAACCCTGGGTTGTGCTAATGCCAGCTGATTTTGAAAAAGATGTAGATGTAAGCCTGCCGTTATCTGTCGCTTTGAGCACCATACATGTGACAGAACGATTTGGCTTGGTTCCATCCACTTTGAATAAACACCCATCATGGTCAGGTGCTCTCTACCTCTTTTCCCATTTTACCAACCTCACGAGATCTAAGTGGCTCGACGGGTATTTAGAGTACGTCCTACTGAACACCCGCAATACCCTAATATTTTTACAAACATCCATGCCGATTGCCGAGATTCAAACCCAGGCTCCATGGCACAGCCTTCGGTGACACTAAACGCTGTACCGGATGGGCAGCACTTTGAAGATATAGGGACTTAAAAGGAAGTGATCCAACCATATACGAGTGAGTGCATATTAATGTCGCAATGTTCAGCTACACGAAGTTCAGCTTTTTGGCAACGGACCTGGTAATTTTGAACCATGGTCAAGTGACAAGGAAGACACCTGTGCCTGCACCCACTCTCCTAACTACCACACAATACCGACAGGATGACGTGTGAGCTCTCAGCAGATGTAACGTCCATAGCTCCCCTACACGGCGGGTCTTTAGTGGTACTGAGTTCGAGCTCTTGACAAGCCAGCCACAATCCAATACTTGACCACAAAGTTACCGTGGCCTCAAAACCAAATACGAAATTTTCAAATATAGTTTTTGAAAACATAATGATTCCAATCTCAAAAATTAGTAAGTAAACCCTGCCCCAAAACCCAAAAAATTTTGGCCTCAAACGCTAAGCGTCACCGCCCATCCGGTATAGTGGTTAGTGAAGCTGACTGCGGTGCCGTAAGGACTGGATTCAATTCCCGGAGAAGCCATGGATGTTTGTGTCGTTATCCGTCTTTCCTTTGTGATGCGTGCTTCACGCTTACTTCTATGTACCCGTGTAATACTTCGTGGTGCATGGAGTTACAAATGTTCTCAAAAAAAAAAAAAAAACACTATGTGTTTTGGGATTTTGTTATATGTCGAATATGTTATTCAAGTATCCAAAAATATTCCTGATACAAATATAAATCAAAAGAATAATCCGCCGGTTAACAAACGAATTTTTTACTTCTAACGCGTGTCCTGGAAATCAGACTGTAAGTTTTATCGTTTAATTTGAATAGAATATAATTACTCTGCAACCAACAAAACTTTTCCACCAACATTTCGAAATTACTTAGGGGCTGTTCCCAGTGTTCAAGGTATCGGATCATGGCAGGCATGTCGTGAGTTCGAGCCCAGTACCACTAAAGACCCGCCGTATAGGGCAGCGATGCACGTTATATCTGTCGAGAGCTAAAACATCCTCCCGTTAGTGTAGTGTGGTAGTTAGGAGATGGGGTGCCAACTCAGGTGTCGTCCATGTCACTTGACCATGGTTCAAAACTACGTGGTCTGTTGCAAAATTCCTCATGTATAGCTGAACAGTGGGACGTTAATATTCACTCACTCACTCGAAATTCTGCTTATCAGCATGATATAGCGTAATCCTTAGAATTTTCTACTTGAACAACACGAATAAATCAAGTAATTAACAATACCGAGAATTCATTCTATTTCAATTTCCAAAACAAATCAGGAAATGCTGGGAATCAAACCTTTCAAAGAGTGATACCGAATGCAGTAGTCATAAGCAACACAACTCAATAAGCCACGTTGAACTTCTCTTAGCTTACTAGAAAGGTATTCAGTGTAAATGCTATACTGTGCTTAAGAAATATTCAAGTAGCATATTCATGTCTGTACTTTACTGTTTCAATGCATATCAGAAGTTCACTTTATATAGGTATAGTAATGTAATAGTAAAATATATTAGAAGAATAAATTAATATTGCATATTTAGCTTTCAAAACAATTTCTGAAGAAGTTTTTTTAAAAATTTGTAAAAATCTAAAATTGGACCGTAGATCTAAAAAAATAATTAAATGATGAAAGTGTAGTTTTTGCATCTTTTCCATTAAACTTCGTTTAAAAAGAATGGAAGCTTATTTATCAAATG
The DNA here is from genome assembly GCA_019973955.1 of Trichonephila inaurata madagascariensis. Classification (NCBI taxonomy): domain Eukaryota; kingdom Metazoa; phylum Arthropoda; class Arachnida; order Araneae; family Nephilidae; genus Trichonephila; species Trichonephila inaurata. Next base: position 4,186 of record BMAV01015817.1, read on the forward strand.
ACCGAAACGTAGACTTTCAGAATGAGTATCTGCAAAATATCGAGAATGAAGACCTATTTCCTTTATTTCCAACAAATGCTTTTGAAAATTTTCAAACTGAATTCGAACCAACAGAAAATGTTGCATTGTTTGGACCCTCCTCAGCATTACAATATAAACCTCAATTAGAAGGAAATGTTATGGACTCACAAATGTACAAAGTAAGTGGACTTGAAACTTTTTCACAGTGGCAGAATCATATTCAGGCAGATCAACCTAATTCCTTTTTTGAATGTAATTACTCAAATGGAGCTAACTCGGAAATTCGACAAGAAAAAGAACAGGAAATCCCATTTGATACTTCGTTTGAGAGTCAACGAATTGCAACAGCAAGTGAAACTATCCTTGGACAGGATACTCAAAGTAACGATTTTCTTTCACAGATCATAGATACACTTCTTCTGGAGATACCTCCATCAGATTTTAATTTTCTTGACACCCGAGAAGAAATGTGTGTTTTAAATGAAGAACTACAGATTACGAATTTCTGCAGCACAATTGAAAGTAATAGTGAATACGTTGACTTAAGCAATAATGCATTCAAAAATGACTTGCGCGTCGAAAGTTGGAAATCTTCCCACAGTTCGAAAAATTCTAACACATTCATAGAAGATCATAATTTTCAAACTCAAGCAAAACCTGATATTGAAACAAATTACCATTGCGACACTTCTCTAAATAAAGTTCATAGTAATGACACGCTTTTCAAGCACAAATATATATATTCTAGTGAGAAACCTTTCCAGAATGAAATATATGGAAGGAATTTTTCTCAAATGGAACATCTCTCGCAATACAGGAATGCACATACTCCGGAGAAGTTTTTCCAGTGCATTGTATGTAATCAAATGTTTTTAACAATAAATTTCGAACGGCATATGCTTGAACATTCTACATCACCAATCCAGACGGCTACATCTAAGCATAAAAATTTCAGCAAAAGAACATCTTACTCCACAAATGTGCACGCATACTGAAGAGAAAACTTACCAATGTGATGTATGTAAACAAGAATTTTTACAAAAATTTTCTCTTATTCAGCATATGCGTACGCATACTCTAAAGAAATCTTACGAGTGTGTTGTATGTGATCGAAAATTTTCGCGAAAAGAAATTCTTACACGACATATGCGTACGCATACCGGAGAGAAGCCTTACCAGTGTGATGTTTGTAACACAAAATTTTCACAAAATGTCATTCTTACACGACATATGCGTACGCATACCGGCGAGAAGCCTTACCAGTGTGATGTTTGTAACAAAAAATTTTCACATAAAGGAACTCTTACACAACATATGCGTACGCATACCGGAGAGAAGCCTTACCAGTGCGTTGTTTGTAACAAAACATTTTCGCAAAAAGTAAATCTTACACAACATATGCGTACGCACACCGGAGAGAAGCCTACTAGGTGTGATATTATTTGTAGCAAAAAATTTTCACAAAAAAGTGCAATCCCCTACACAACATATGCATGTACGCACACCGGAGAAGCCTTACCAGTGTGATTTTGTAGCAAAAAAAATTTCACAAAAAAGTAACTCTACACAACATATGCGTACGCATTAGCTCGAGAGAAGCCTTACCAGGCAGGATAAGTTTGTAACACAAAATTTTCACAAAAAGTAAATCTTACACAACATATGCGTACGCATACCGGAGAGAAGCCTTACCAGTGTGTTGTTTGTAACAAAAAATTTTCGCAAAAAGTAAATCTTACACAACATATGCGTACGCACACCGGAGAGAAGCCTTACCAGTGTGATGTTTGTAAAACAAAATTTTCACAAAAAGAATATCTTATACAGCATATGCGTACGCATACCGGCGAGAAACATACGAATGTTTTTTATGTAAAGTAGCATTTTCACAAGAAGCAAATCTTAAAAGGCATATGCACACGCATACTGCATAGAAAAGTTTCTAGTGTGATGTATTTACGAAAAAATATGTCCACAAGTGCTTACTAGAAGCATTGATTTTGGTGCCTATGTGAAAGGAATTTTTCTTTTGCTTACATAAACGTTTTTTGATGGATAAAATACTTTTCCGAATCTATTTATGTGATAAGACAATTCACTATAATCAAGAAACTGTATTTCTATTCAAAAGTGTTCTGTTTTCTAAGACGAACAGTGGACAAATTGCATAACTAAAAACTCTATTTGTTATTTTCCTACCGTCAGTTTCTTTGTATATACATATATCTTTTTAAATATTGGGCGCTATATTTGTTCAGTTTTATAATATATTTTTTACGGCACAATACAAATTTTAAAATTTTATAAATCATTTCTTTCATATACTGAAAAATGTATTTATGTGACTTAAATTTCGTTCCAATTTAAACTTTGATTTTTTTTTCGCAATATTTTTCTTTTACATACTTATGTTGTAATTTTGAATTTTGGGAAAGTTTTGTAGAAATTATTGGTTTTGCATTTTATGTAATATTCGTAACTTAGCTCTTAAATTGTGCTCTTTTTATTGTATATGACTCTTTATTCGTGTGTTCTATATATTAGACATTCATTATATTTAAATAATGTAATTCATATTTCCTACGCATTGCTAATTTTAATAAATTTGTTAGTTTTGCTTTACGTAAATCCTTCTTTTTTTCTTATTTTTCGAAGTCTTTTGAATATGTCTTAAGTATTGAAGAAATTTCAGAAGTAATAATTATCACTTTTACTTTTATTACATAGTATTAAAATATTTCAATTAAACGAATTAGATTTGAAATTATAATGTATTAATACGTTTCACCAAGTTTTTTAAGAGATGGAGATAGTGCATGGGAACATTGAAAAACGATTTTTTCAAAAACTTTTATAAAAAGTAATACAGAAAGTTAAGTACATTTTAAAGAAACCCGCGATGAGAAGTGTAAGAGTGATAACGGTCAAAGCAATAAAAAATGTAAATGCTATCAAAGAATTGCCCTATGAAACATGTAAACAAACCAATTTTTCGCTATAATGTCGTTGGATTTCGCTGAGCGGTTATATGCTTTATCAACACAGCAGCACTTCGTAGCAACATAAGATCCATTTGTAACGAGTCTCGTAATTTTATATCATGGTCAAAACATGAAGACTGCATTTCATAATTGACATTTTAATATCCAGATTTTTTCGAATTTGGAATACGAGGGGTGAGACAAAAAAACGAGACTGATCCGATAAATAATTGTACTAACAGAATCAGTTCTCCGTGACAATATCACCTTCAGCATTCACACACTTCTGCATTCGGTGTTATCATTGCTGGCGACAATTCTGGAACGATATTTTTGGAAGACCCACTAGGAGATTTTCCGTTTTTTAATGAACATCTTTAACTGAGATAAAATGGGTTCCCTTTAAGCAAGATTTAGTTGTAGGAAATAAAAAACGTCGCATTCAGCGAAAGTAGGAGAAAAAAGCTGAATATTTATATTTTATATATTCGAAAGTGAACAAATAAAATCATTCGTACATAATAAAACGTGATTAAAAATTACATTGATATGATACACTTATAAACGTGTTAGTACTGCACAATGTATTTTATAATTAATTAAATAATACTAAGTTAAAAGCAGTGCTTTCTATTACTACTACCGACTCATATATATAAAATTATATGCAAAAGTCAACATTTATCTTGATAATTTGTGTACGGTTTATAATTAATCCCTTAATTGCTGATTAAAAGTTACGCGTTTCGCTCCCCAAAGCCACTGTTTTGTATATAAGCAAGCGTATACATATGGGAGGGGGAAGTGTGGGAATAAATAAAAACCAATTCTCTGAAACAATTAAATGCTTTGAAATAATGTTAAACTAATTTTTTTGCATTCCAAGGCATTGGAATAATTTTATGGATTGTAGTAAACAGAAAACATCGTTTTTCGGAAAAACGTATACATACATCCGGTGCAATTTACGTACTATCTGAGAGAGACGTTTATATACGACGGAGGCACTTAAAAAGGTCAAGTCGCATATTAGTTCTAGCAGAAAAGTATCGCATTATCAAATTCAATACATTGTTATTGTGTAGAGGGACGCAATGAAAATAATGATTAAATGTTGGGTCGCAAGTATTGAAAGTTTGAGGAACACTGAATTATTAACAATGCTAAAGCAATATATTATAAGAATTCTAAAGATATTTAAGATCACGAGAGTAGAATAAAATGTTGTAGCAGGAGTCAGACTTGCAAATTTTATGTAACAAGTCTCAGCAGAATGTGATGGAAATTTACGACAAATAAAAATGAAATTCTAAAAATATTTCCTGGAATCTGAATGTGAAGGATTCCAAATGCATCAGCCTAAAGCTGTTCTACGAAATTGGAACAAGCAAATGTATGAGAAGAATGTTTCTGGAAGGGCAAAAAGTCGGGGAATAAGCAACATCAAGTTGTGTGTTTTGATTTTAAAAAATGGCAAAAGATATTATAAGTGAAATGTTCTTTCGAAAAAGAATAGTATTTTATTCATTGTAGGGAAGTAAGGAAAAATAATACTTTAATATAAAAATAATACTTATTAATTTAATCTATTCTCATTCCGATAGTGGTGAATTTAATATATTTTTAAAGCATAAAATACTTAATTTGCAATTATTTTTGCGGATAATTTTACTATGGATCCAAATTTTATGTTTCAAACAGTTTGGGTCACTCAGTTAAGATCCTTATAATACATTGAAAGAATTTTAAAAAAGTTAAAAGTAATTTTTCTTTACTTATAAAGAATTATGCACTTACAAAAAAATTCAAAGAAAATTACAAATAAATAAAAAAGAAAAGAAAACGTGTGAAATGTTTTTACAATGTGAATTACTATAAGCCAGCATAGGCTTACAGTTATGAAGGCGTGATAACTCTACGAGGGGGGCACGAGCATATTGAAAAGTCCAAAACAAAATATTATTTAAAAAATTAATTAATTAACTGAAAGTAAACAAACAAAGTACATGTTCACTTAATAAAAAATATACTACACATTTACACTGATATAATACACTTATATACATATATATATATCACAATATTGCACAATGTATTTAATAATTAATTTAACAATATCACAAGTTAAGAACAAGTGCAATAATTACAAAGTGATGGGCTTTTTTAGTCACCATTGTTTAATCACTTCAGTTTTGACTCACTTTTCGTTCTTTATTTTTGATTTTCAGTATGTCATTGATAGTTCAATTCATTTCGCTGTTGCTTAACTTAGTTAATGTTATTTAAATGAAATTTCAATAAAAACATAGCTAATATTTTTATTAAAAAGGTATTTTTCTGTAAAGAACACAAGCTGTACCTAAAATTATTGGAAATGGTCGGGATAAACCTTTTTGAATGAGCTTCATATCGACAACAAGTTTACCAAACTAAGAATAATAGAATTAAGTACAGTAAAATATTAAAAAGTCTACATTTATTAAGTTAATTAAATTTTTGCCATCTTATTTTTCAAAATGAAAAAATACATGATTAATTAGTAGCTGCTTTTGAATATTACGGCCAGTTCATGGTTAAGAAGTTTAAGTTAGTGTTTCATCAGTATTTTAAAACATATGTCATAAACGTCTTTTAACATAAACGCCGGAATTCATTTTGGATCCAACTGAACGAATAAAGTTATTCTTTTTTTTATTTTGAATAAAATTGGTCCGATGGCTTATAAACTGTTCCCTAGTAGTTCTGAAAAACTGATGCATGACTCAGATGGACTGAAGAGTTACTTAAGCAATCCATCCAGAAGAAATATTACAATACGAAATAAAAATTGAGCATGTAGGGTCTACGTTTATTTCTTGAAGGATTTGTTGTTGGGCATACCATTGTTTTAAAATGATTTAATGTGTGTATCCGACAACGTTCGGAACCGTAATTTTGCAAAAGCATGAATATGGATAATATTCTGATATTAAGTGTCACTTAGATTAGAAAATATATAAAAAATTGTTTTAAGAATAGTATTACAATAAAAAAATTATTTAAACACAATATTTGGACAAAATATGAACATATAAAGGCCCATTTTCAAAACATTTTCGTTTTGTGAAAAATGCTTCAATTATAATAATATTTTGCCTGTATATAGCTCAGACCTCTGTACAGAGGCTGAACTGGAATTTTTGTACTATTGGACATTTACACATTACACTGAACATTACATTGAATAGTACATTTTGTACTATTATGTCATTACCAAAGCCTGTATCTCAAAAGGCATATGATAGTTTCAATATAAAAATTGCAGATGTGTGTGAGACTTTGGCAAAAGCGTCAATGAGTGATACTACTTTGGAAGAAAAATTCTCGATGGAACACATAAATGCATTGGTGTCAGTGGGGATGACAAATGGAAAACTCGTGCACTTACATCACTTGTTGGTGTGTGCACGTTAATTGGAGCAGAGTGTGGGGAAGTTCTCGATATCGAGATTATGTCATCCTTCTATAAGGTATGCGATTTATTTAAAGGTCTTAAGTTTCGACCCAATTACCGTGTCTTTTTAGCGAAACACAAGCCCTTTTGCAAAAAAAAAAAATCATAATGGGTCTGCTGGACAAATGGAAGTCAGTAGGATGAATGAAATTTTTTTCTGTTCTGAACATAAGCAAGGGCTCATATATAAACAGTATATAGAAGATGGAGATATAAACACATATATGTCTCTTGTGGAGAAAAAGCCTTATGGTGAAAGTATCAAAATTGAAAAATTAGAGTGTGTTGGCTACGTTCTCTCAAAAGAGAATGGGTAGTAGCTTGAGATAGCTAAGATCATCACTTGGCAAGAAAAAATGTCCGATGGCAAAACAATTGGTGGGAAAGGCCGCCTCACAGACGTTTTAATTAGTAGATAGCAACTTTTTATGGAAATGCAATTCGTGGTAATCCCAAAAATGTACACGAAATGATGCAGGCTATCTGGGCTGTATGGGCTTATACAGCAAGTATTGACGAGCAACCCAAACACTGGTTTTGCTCAAAAGGCAACAAAAGTTGGTGCAAATATAATTTTTGTGTCCAAAATCATAAAGTGTAGGGTTTTAAACACAAAAACAACTTGCCTAAAGTTGTGCTTCTTGAAGCAATAAAAACCCATTTTCAAAGCGCGATCTGTCGCATTTAAAATCCGCTAAAGGTGTCTTGGAGTTAAAACTCAAAACTGCAATGAATCTTTGAATTCATTAATCTGGAAATACAGCCCAAAAACTATTGGATGTAGCATTACTATAACAAGAATAGCTGCCTTTTTAGCTGTATGTGACTACAATGATGGGCATAGGAGCCAAATTGATATAATGAATGCAATAGGTTGAAATATAACAAAAATAACGTTATTACTGCTAAAGATGCTGACTAAAAACTCTTATCGACAACTTTTAATAGCGTAACGGCAGCCTCGTTAGAATCGCGGAAAAACAAAAGGCTGAAACTGGCCAAAGAAAATATGCAATTTAAGTTGTCTGAGGGGTGTGCATATGATCCAGGAGCATATTAGTAAAAATAAGGTAACCCATATTATTTTTTTCATGTTTTTTAATTTACAACATATTTTTAATAAAATTAAGCTTTCCCACTTAAAACCTACATGTTTTATTTATTTGAAATTACATGTAAATTTTTCAAATACATTTTTATATGATTTATATGTATTTTTTTCAAATAAATGACTGACTTAATTGTTTTTGCCATATATTTCAACTTTTAATTCATTTCTCGCAGAACTAGAGTAAGTTTTAATTTAGTACACGTAATTTCTTAAAATATAAATATTTTATTTATTTAAAATTTGATTTACATCTTTAAAATACATTTCCATACCATTTATAAACCTTTTTTTAAGTAAATTACGGACCTTATTGTTTTTTTTAAACGTTTTATCTTTTAAGTAATTTTTTGCAGAACTTAAAAATTAAGCTTCGACACCTTATTTCGTAGAATTTTGTAGAAACTACTCTTCCTATTTTTATGTTGAAGTCCATATACAACTTTAGAGTATATATCTATGTGAGGTTTTTTGGAACTTTTTAAAGAAATTACTTATCTAAATGTTTTATGGTCACTATATTTAACTTTTAACTTATTTTTCATTCAACTTACAAATTGAGTTTCCATGGCTAATTTCTGTAAAAAATTCCTTGTCCTTTTTATTAGAAATTTTATGGACAACTTCAAAATAAGTTGTTCTATGAATTTGTATACTACACTTTTTGAAAAAAGAAATATTAACGATTATATTTTTTCCCTTTTGCAACTTTAAACTCATTTTTCTCAAAACATAAAAATTAAGCTTGCACGTATAAATTTAAAGAAACTACTTGTCCTATTCTCATAAAATTTCTTATACAATCTCAAATTAAGCTGTTCTACAACTTATACACAAAATTTTAGACATATAACTAAAAAATTCATTTTTACTTATATAAAATTTTTCTAAAAGTTTATTTAAAATATTATTTTTTTAAATTTTAAAAATGTTTAATTACTTAAAAAACTAAAAAAAGTGTGTATAACTTCAGAACACAGCATTTTTCTACAATTTAATTCTAATTTTGTTAAGTTTGATCTATTTTTAACTTCAGATTCTTAAGCGCAGTAACATACTAGTTTTTAAAATTTCTAAAAATTGTCGAATTTAAAATTCCTTGTATATTTTAATTTTTTAAGAAACCATCTTAAATTTTGATTAAATATGTATATAAATATGATAATGAAGTGGTGAAAGTTTCAAGCTTCCATGTTGTTTTATAGAAAAATATATGGATTCGAAAAAGAATGTATTTCTTGCATTCCTCGATGTAGTTAAGGTTCCTGAGACATCTTAAAGTAAATGTAAAAACAGTAAGCTAATGGGAATAGAACCCGAAGCAATTCACTTGAAGTTACCTTCTCTAACCACTGGGCCACGAAGGCTCGTGGAAAGAGGTAAAGTAAGCTTCTAACATGGGTATGAGTTTTTTAATTAATATGTTTTTAACTAACTGCGATATCGGATTAACAAACATACAAAGCTGCATTGTCATCCAGACTAAACGTGTAAACAAAATTTCAGCTCAATCGGTTGAAGACATCATCTTCAAAATTGCGTTGCAAGATTCCACCCGAACAAATTATTTTAAATAATATCTTTTTAACTAATTGCGATATCGGAATATAAATGATCAAAAAACATGCATTGTCATCCGAACTAAACTTGTATACAAAAATTTCAGCGCAATCGGTTGAAGACATCAGCTTCAAAATTAATTTTCAAAATTCCACCTGAACATTTTACATTCGAAGTTAAATAAAAGCTTGTAAAAAGGCCATTTTCATAATTCGAACATTCCTCATGCCACCATTCTTGGCATTTAAAGCACTGGATCCTTTCTTCTGTTGTAGGGTTACAATATTCCTCTTCACAAGCTGGACATCTTATAACACCATCTTATGAAAGTGATGCAACAGGACTGTTTGGCCTGTGGATTTTATAGACTTAGGCATACATGAACTTAGTTCGAATTTTTTTACTCCCTTTTTAGCTTCACCAGCTTCTCTTCTCAGTTTTCTTTAAGTTTCCGCTTCTTCCTTCTGCTTTTCCCTTTCTTCTAAAATTTCTTTCATAGGTGTGCTTGTAAGAATATTGAGCTCTCTTTTTTGCTTTTTCATTTGTTCTCCAATTGTGTTGCTTTTAGGCAATTGTTGGAAATAAAAACAATAACAGGCTTATTTGGTTCATAGCAATCAGCATTTGCCATAAGTTCTGGTTCTTCTGGAGAGTTTATATGTTGGTTTTCCCGGATCTGAGGCTTAGAACGGTTATTCTCAGTTGCATCGCCAACAACATCATGGTCAGTAGTTTTTGACGCAGCAATGTCATATTCGATAAACACAAGAGAATTATGAGGCTCGATCCCACATTCTTTAAACCCTTGAATGCCATTTTCAACTATAGCTGCTTAAAATAAGCGGTGCTCGAAATCTCACCAATATTTTTGTCTGTGATAGTTTATTCTGTATGAGTGACCATAAAGTTGTCCCATGCTTGCCTATAAAAGGTTTTTAATGGACCGAAAAAAAATGACAGATCAAGGGGCCTTAAACGATGTGATGTGTGTGGGGGCGGCAATCCAACCATGATGATGTTTTACTCTGTGAAATAAAAGATAGCCTGCAAAGTTTTGTAAGTTTTGTGATTGTCAGTAATCAAAAGATCAGGAGATTATTTGCTTGGTTTGACGTGAACATAAAAGTAATTCAAAAAAGAGAAAAAGGTGCACTCATTACTGCAGCCATTATCACTGCAGTGGCCTATACTACCTGATGGGGCTTTTCCTACAACACCCTGTAGCCCCAGAAGAGATAGAAAAGCAAGGCCAAGAGGACAAAACACAGACAAACAAGCGTATACAGGATGTATTAAAATTAACTACACAGTTAGTTTATTAAATTCCCAAACACGGGGCAAGATGACGCTCTCCTACAGATACGGGCAAGATATATCATTTTTCTTTAATATTTATGAGTAACTTAAAATACTACATATTACCATGAATAAATGTCAATTAATCGACTTACTTCATGGCAATAAAAACGAATATTTTTAAACAGGCAGTCAGGGCAAGACGACAAGTTCGTCATCTTGCACTGAGGCAAAGGCAGTTAAAAAAGTTTTGCAATTATTATTAAAAAATTATAATATAATTTTAATATAATTTCACTCATTAAAAATATTAATTTGTGATCCAAGTGTCACTCTTATCCATACATTATTTAATAACTTTGATACGTGTGCTTACTTTTTTTCACATAAACTGTCGAAGTTCAGGTCTATTCAGATTAAATGCAATCGCATTACTTATACAGAGTTTAATATGTTTTAATATTTTATTTTTGTAGTCACTCATGTTGAGAAATATATTTCACTTAAACAAAATGCTCTGAGTATGGCATTAAAATGTTTATAACTGTGTGAGAAAACCCGTGTATTTCATAAGAATTTTCAACCTGAAATTCAGATATTCTTGTTAAATTGAGATTATAGCATCAAATCTGCTGATATACTGATAAGTTTTTTTCTTCTCCATTATAGGTGCTTTTACCCCAAATAGGAAAAGAAAAGGCGTAGTGGATGAGTAAAATGAACTTTTTGTGCATCGGACTCAAAGCCGGAAGTCCTGGGTTCGATGCCAGATGCCACCAAATACCCTCCGGTACACACGGATCACGTGCTCGTTAAATCAGTGGGTCCGAAAGTTTTGTAGGTAGTAGCAGCAGAAGTCACATGTGAATGGGGCTGGAGAATATTTCACTCCCCTCCAACATCATGCCTATATTTTAGAGGTGCAGATAGGTGGTGTCGCCATCTGTCGTAAAGAAGTCCAACCTGTCTCAGACTCTAGCAAATTTTATTCCTTCCCTATGGGTTACACGACAACAGAACAGCCACAAATTATTTGCCTGGAGTACAACAACAAAATTAAAACTCAGGTTATCTTCTCCATGCCACATAATCATATAACATGCGTGCCTATGCTTTTCGCTTCCAAAAAATATATCGACTCCAGAAGGGATCACACACGCACACTTAGGCTTAGGAAGCGGTCAAGCTGCCTCTAAGCCACTGAGCTTACTAGAAATAACTAAATTACTCTAAAAAAAGCGTCTCTGGAAAATTGTACTTGTAACATTTCAATATTTTCTAATAAAAGTGGTTTATTTTTTCTTGTATCCACAGACATATTTCAAGAATAGTTACTACTTGAATTATTTAAAAATTCAGTAATGCTGTTTCAATAACTTACAATTGCTTTGAATTTAATATGTATCTTTTTTTTTAATAGAATATTATAAACATTGCACAGAGGTTTCATAACACACATTTAAAGGATGTGTAATATTGTCAGTTTGGAGCATGTTGAATCTTTTTGTGGCCTTTCTTAAATTTCAAAAATTCTTAATGCTTGAACAAAGATAATTAGGCAAAACGTTAATGTTATAATATCCAGGTGCTATCTACAATTGACCGTCTTTCAAAGTTATGATTTCTTTCCCCAGTAGTTATCTTGCTGAATCCAGTGAGAAATTTAAACACTCACAAGAAAGATAATTCAACTTGCCAAAAACAAAATGGGCACACACACACACAACGGATTTCTTAATTATAAATTACTGTCAAGAGGGAGTGAGTACATAATTATTGATGTCGCACTGTTCAGCTACTCAAGCAATTTTGGCGATGGACCTCGAAATTTTGAACCATGATCAAAGACGAGGATGACACCTTATTTAGCACCTCTCTCTCCTAACTACCACACCAAATCAACAAGAAGACGTTTGAACTCTCGACAGATTTAACATGCATCTCTTCCCTACACGTAGGGTCTTCAGCAGTATTAGGCGAAAACTCAAGACACGCTGGCAACTAGTCCGTTAACTTCACCACTAAGCTACCGTGGCTACTTCCTGTCACCAGATAAAACACAAATTACTATTGATGTTTCACTTTTATAATTTCCGCTTCAAACCCAGTGAGTGAATATTAACGTCACACTATAAATCCACACGAGGGCAACAATTGATGTTTCTCGTAATTGTGAGCCTCGGCCAAGTGACGAAGACGACACCACAGTTTGCATCCCCCTTTTACCTACCACAACACTCCAACCGGAGGACATTGAGCTTGGATGGATTTAATGTGTATTCTTTCCCACACTACCCGTTGAGTCTTCAGTGGTAACGGTACTCAAATCTGCGACTTTGAGGCTACGAGTTCGGGACCTTAAACTCCGCATAACCTGGCTTCGGGATTCGATAGAAACAGATTCAAATTATAATTTAATAGTTGTAAGTTAGTTTAACATCAAAACTGTAAAGAAGTACTAAACTTTCTTTTTAATTTAATATAATTTATTTTTTTAAAAAAATCAAGTTTTTAGTTTATCTTTATATGTAATTTTATTTGCGAATTTTGACCAGAAACTATATTAATTACGAATATAGTTTTGTATTCACTCTCTAATAGAATACTACCAAAAGATATATACTAACGCAGCGTTTTCTAAACTATGGCGCGCTCCCGCCTTGGAGGGCGTAACAACTCTACGAGGGGGGCGCGAACATTGAAAAATCAAAAATAAAAGAATTAAAAAATTTGTTAATTTACTGAAAGAAAACACAAAATACATTCTGACATAATAAAAGAAATGTTCATTTAATCTGATATATTACACGTATAAATGTACTAGTGCTATATATTGTGCTATATATTAATTTAACAATATTAAGATAAGACCTAGTTAAGATAAGAACAATAAAGGTAAGAACACTGACCCCATGGGATTGTCATATGCAAAATTATGTACAAAAATTAACACTTATCTTAATAGTTTTTACGGTTCATAATTAATCCCTTAACGGCCAATTAAATGTTTTGCGATTCGTTTCCCAATAACAACCGTTATCCACGTAGGCGCACATATGTGATGTATTACGGTGGAGGGTAGAAAAGGAACTTCAAATAAGCCCCAATCCTCCATAATACAGTAAATCCCTTTCAAAACTGCTCCAAGGTTTTGTTGCGTTCCAAAGTTTTCTAAATGATTTTATGAATGGCAGTGCACAAAAAAATATCGTATTTCAGAAAGACGGATACATACGTCCGGGGAAATTAACGCTTTGACTGAGCGACACGTGTATATGCGTTAGTGGCACTTCAGAGGTAAAAATTGTATCGTAGTTTAGCGCTAAAGTATAGTATTATTGAATTCAATACATTGTTATTGTATAAAGGGGGGCGTGATGAAAATTATGACTAAATATTCATTCACTTAGATATTTGGATCTCTGAGAAGGACTGTACCTAACGTCATGAGTTATAACCCCAGGACCTTCAGTTCAATATAAGAAAAGCATAACTTACCCTGAACTAAAGAATGACTTCAGTCCGTAGGATATTACTGGCCTATAAAAATGCCATCCCCTACCAGCGAATCGATGGATAGGCGAATGAACTATAAGTAGTTATGGCGAGCGGATGAGTTGTGTCTGATGGCTTTGTTTTCTGTGTCTTCTTTTTGATGGCTTGATTGTTGCGTCAAGTATGTCTGACGGCTTTTGATTGCTTTTGCAGTGGGTAGCAGGTCGCGACAGCTGAAATATTTGCGTTTTTCAAAGTATAGCCTGAGTCACCAATGAGAAGAATAGAAGTCAGCACCTTCTACTCCTTAAGCAAGTAACTTACCGCTCCACAAAAATGATTAGTTCACTTCGGAGGCTTTTACTGGCTTTAAAAAATACCAAACCAACAGTCACTTATAATCTCTGCTTGTAGTTTGTAAAAGTAGATCCCATAAACGTTGTTGCTTAATGTTAAGAAAAACGAAATGCTAAACGTCCGTTGGATGTTAGAAAATCATTTTAAGTTCTGTGTGCAATGTTTTGAGTGTAAAATAATTTTAAATGTTTGAATGCTATAAATAAAACCCTTATCGTATGGCTTAGATTCTAATGTCTATTCTTACATTTAGGTAAATGTTCTTTAACATTCAGTCTATATTCTGGATTTTGAATTATGGTAGCGATTTTTCAACCTAAATTTATAATGAATCTCCCAAAACGGTTTTTGAATTAATACGAATAATTATAAAATATAATCAATTGCTTCAGTATATATTTTTTACACAGTTTCATAAAAATTATTATAATATTAGTTCTAAAAATGTTAAAAGTAATTCACAATTAAAATATATGCCAAAAGGGCAATATTCTACCGAACATTATATATATTAACAAATATATAAATTTCTAAAAACTTTACAGTGGAAGTTTAAATAAAAGAAAATTGATCCTAATCGGATATAAAATCTGCCTTTGCAGTTTAAATGTGGTATTATGATTCATATCTTAAAATTATAAAAAGTATAAAACCGTCATAGAGGACAACAATTAAAAAAGCTTGTCCATCCCAAAATATCCTTAACTCCAAAATGTCTTAGGATTCTCGTCATTATTAAAAGTGGATGATGTTTACAAAATTACAGGTTCCCTGGAGTCAAGGAGAATTATATTAATACATTCTCTATAAGGTAATTGCGAGGACTGTTGGTGAGGATATTTTCGGCTAACAGGGCCTCCGTCAAGAAGTGACGAGGGACAGTACCTGAGGCTTCGGGTACGCACTCCTTTCACCTAGCTGCAGCTTGCCACGCAAAAGGCGGACATTGAACCTCAACAGATAAATAAGCATACGTTTCCTCAACACAGCAGGTCTTCAATGCTAACAGGAAACCTGTTTCATATAGAAGTGTAAATAAGAACCAATTAGAAGATTTTAAAACTTCTTATAGATGTTCCTATCCCAGGACGTCAGGGCGTATCTTATAATTTTCATTTTAAGTTGACAAATAATTTGGTCCCTAGGAGAATTTATCATCGATGTTTCGAACTGCCGTTTTGCATTATATTGGTATCCTTCTTTTTAAATAAATCCTCCTTTGGCAAGCCAAGAGTATAAAGAAATGTATAGATAATATCTACATCTTAAGTAATCTTCAGAAATGTATACTTAAACAAAATCTGAAATAAAATTCTACGGAAAAAGAACTCATACGAGAAGTCACAGACAACACAACTCCCAGAACACTTTGATCATATAATTGGCTTAAGGATAGTGTGTAAACTAGATATATGTTTAAAATCGGAAAAGATATTACCTGCCACTTTATATTCAAGACATCTTTAGAATATTAAAACTATTGAAGAGTGCATCTACTCTAAAAGGTAATTCACAATTTACTCAGTTTGCTAATGACCGGAATTAGAATAGCTATTTTGTAGTATTGTTTTATCGCAAAAGAAAAACTATTAATGCCATTTATATATACCAACCAGTATATATTTGTGTTTATTTGTTACGAATTAACAAATGTTTTTTAAAAATAGGGTATTTATAGGCTCAAAAGCTCCACCCATACTCTGTGACAGATTCATCTGGTAATTTTAGAACAATCTAAAATCCTACTTTAGAAAGAAAATTAATAAGATAATTTATTGCTCAGAAACAACATATTTCAATTAAATATTTTGTTAAAAGAATGGGGGATAAAATTATATTTAATGAGTTCAAAAAACGCATTCAAAATGACCTTGAGAGGAATTTGAATATTTCAGTGCCATTTTCGTTACTTGATAGAGATGCATTTGAAAATTTTCAATCTGGACTTCAACCAATAGAGGATACAGCAATGTTCGGATATACATCGCAGAATACATCTCTCAGAAATAGTGGACCGATAGAAGATCATTTCATGGAAACTCAAGAATTTGATACAAGTAGATTCCACACTTTTTATCAGCAGCAAAATCGTTCTCATGGCGAACAAAGTAATTCCCATTCAGAGTGCATTTATTCCAATGAAGAAAAGTGGAAATTACAACAAAAGAGAGATCAGAAAGACTCGATTAGTATTTCAGATGTTGGGAAATGTATACGAGCTGCATGTAATGTTCTTCATGGAATAGGATTCTGAAAACATTGATTTTCGTTCATAAACTATTTATTCTCAATATGACATATTTCCATCGGAATTCAATTTAGTCTATTCACACACAATAGAAGAAATGTCAAATCGCAATGATGAACATTTATTTAAGAAAGAATCACACACAATAGACACAAGTAGAAGCATGTGTGATAAAGAAGAATTAGTTAACAAATTACAGGAACACGATTCAAGTGTAGAAAGCTTCAAATCTTCGCATTCTCAAGTAGAAATTTCTTACTTTGAAAGATCTTTCATTTGTGATCTTTGTTTGAAAACAATGAACAGTTCAGCTTCTCTTTTGAAACACAATTGCATACATTCTAATAAGAAGCATTTCCATCATGACGTATGTCAAGAAACCGTTCCTGAAATGGGTCAACTCTCGCAGCAGAAACGAACAGACACTAAGGAGAGGTCTTTCCAGTGCACTGTGTTTGAGCAAGTGTTTCCAGAAAATAAAATTAAGCGGGAGAAAAGTATCCAAAGTGATGTATGTGAGCAAAACTTTCTAATACAAATATGCTCATTCGCCAGATGCGTACCCATTCTAGAAAAAACTCACCAATGCAATTTATGTGGGAAAACGTTTTCTAAAAAATGTCACCTTGAGATTTATATAAGAAAACATACTGGAGAGAAACCTTTCCAGTGTGTTGTTTGTGAGCAAAGATTTTCACAAGGAAGATCTCTTAACAGGCACATGCGCTCGCACACTGAAGAGAAACCTTTCAGTGTAATGTATGTGACCGAATGTTTTCTCGAAAATGTCATCTTGATAGGCATATGAGGACACATACTGGGTAGAAGCCTTTCCAGTGTGTTGTTTGTGATGAAAGTTTTCCGAAAATTTCAACCTTAATAGGCATAACCGAACACACACTGGATAGAAATATTTTTAGTTGTAAACTGTTCGGCAATGCTTATCCTAATCAAGTTTTTAATAGCCATATTGGACGAAAATGTAACTTTTTTAATGTAGCCAATTTAACCGAAAGTTTCTTTCTAACAATGTAATAATATTTCTGCTTTCTAATATTTCTGCTTATAGTTGGATGCCTATAGTAAAGGAGACTTAAAATTGACGTGTGTGTCATTGAAACTTTCTTTATAACAAAATATTGGTAATCATGAACTGATAGATGATTCTCTATAGGAAACTACTACGATATTTGACTATATTTCTCATACAGAAAGCATTTTACTCAACATTTTATGCATGCATTAAGCACATAACGCAAGATATTGGGGAATTCCTTTGTTCTTGTAAGCGAATTTATTATTTACATTTATTTTATAGAAATGAAGAATTTACTTTAAAATTTCATCGATACTGTATGGAGATGTGGAAGTAATTTATGAACGTCAAAGAAAACTTGTTTGCATTTAACGAAAATGAAACAAAACCAATCTCTTTAAATAAGTTTAGAACAAGAAGTGTTTTTTCCTCGGAAATACATCATTTATTGAAATATGCAACATTGTTAAAATAGTTTCTATGAGACATGATTTAATGACAGATTTAGTCAGTAAGAGAGAACGAGAAAGAGTATACACCAACGCCATTTTAAAATCTATTTTTGGACATTTAAGTAAATCCATAGAATTTATTTTTTTCTTAACTTTTTCCTTCATAAACTGTTCTTGAAACCTAATTGAATTTGTAAATAGGTATATGTTTTTAACAGGCCGGAATGTAATGCTTGACACTAAAAAATTGCTATTTTGTGAAAAGTTCCGCAAATGTGTTGACTTGTTACAAGAATAATTTTAAAATTTTGTATTAATCAAATATTTTAGATGGCTTATTTCAATAAAAGAAAAGTTAAATTTTCTTACGTGATGAAAATTGTGTTTTTATTTGAACTTTTATACAAAAAGTTCGCAATTAATTTGTAATTTTTAATTTTGTAAATTGATTTAAATTTTGTGTGAATTTTATAGAATTCTTTTTTATCATTTCATTCAATATTCGTATTTGGTCATTTCCAATATAATCTTTTTCATATGTGAATCTTTGTACTCATGTTTTTCTTTTAATACATTAATGATCTACAAGCTTTAAGTAGTACACAACTCATTTTGTTTTTTATACTTTCATAATTTTAATAAATGTATGCGAATCTTATTTGTATAAGCTCATTTTTGTGTGTCAATTTTCCATATATAATTTTTAAGAATATTGAGTATTTTCCTCATGAAACTAAAATACTTCATCTCTATTTCAAAAAGATAAAAAATTTAAGAATAAAACTTACATTTTTCTCAAACTTACTCAAAATGTATGTAAATATTAATAATAGTAAATTTTCGGTTATGAACTTTTTACGTTTTCTTGGATATTTTATTTATATTTATTCTATGTAAGAATGTATTTAATTTTCAAAATTTGGTTGTTGTTTTTTTACATATATTTTGGTAATTTCTTTCGAAAACTTCCAAAAGATTTTAACTAAAATATTCTATTTTAAAAATACACAATTTTGTCTATTTTAAATCATTGTTTCTAATTTCGCGCCTAAGACTAAAGCGAGTTGATTTTTCTTGTTACATTAGTGAATCCTTTTTCTTAAAAACAGAACGAGAGCTATTAACAATCCATCGAATTGTTTTGGTTCGGATTCAAGTGACAAGGTCTAAATATTTGAGGACTCCAACGTTATTCAACCATACTACACGATGAACTTCTTAAATGTAGCATTTTTGAAACCGAGAACACTTAAGATATCAAAAGAATGATTAGGATTTTGCATTATTCACTTTTATCCAGTTTATTCTTCATCACTACGAAAAAGGTATTACTCTCGTCAGAATTTCTTAATTCCTTTTGAATTATAGGCGTGTTCTTGAATGTAATGTATTTTAAAGACAAAAAGTTTTCAATAAATATTTTTTATCTAAGGTTAGCGGATTACTACGTTATACGCTAATTGTTTCAATTAAATATTTCAATGCAAGAAATACAAATGTTACCTCTACAGGGAAATAGCAGCATGGATAATTTGAACATTAAGTAAGTTTTAGCGAGTCTCAAAAGTTTTGATTAAATGTATGCTATTTTTCTTAGATAGAGATATATTTGATTATATTTTTCCTTTATTATAGGAAATATATATAAGAAATATATTCCCATTTTATATACAGAAAACAATTTTTCATTTATTAGATTATTTTGCTTAGAGAACTGTTTTGTAATTCCATTTTCTTAGTCAGTCTGTAGTTTTGAGCTATACCTCGTGGTATAGCCCAAATGTACCACACATATGTACATACCACATAAGTTGCATAACCGACATTTAAAGGATGTCTAATATTGTGTGGGAAGCATAATGAATCTATGAGGACATTTTTAAAGCAGGAACAAAGATAATTATGCACCAATAAGCTGTTCTCTACAATTGAACGTGTTTTATATTAATGATTTCTGTCGCCAACAGTTGTCTTGCTGGTTCTTGTGAGATATTAAAAACCGTTAATACAGTAGGTAATTAAATGTTAGAAAATGTTTGGTTAATTACTAAAAATATTACGCATATTGCTAAAAAGATATCGACAACGGACTTCTGTAATTTTGAATGAATATCAAGAAATGAAGGAATGCTTGCAAGGGATATTTCACTTTTATTATTTTCCCTTCAGACCGAGTGAGTGTATAGTAATGTCGCACTATAAAGCAACATGAAAGATATTGGGATGGACCTCGCGTTTTTGTTAACCTCTGTCAAGTGACGAAGACGGCAACTCAGCCGGCAGTCCATCTTTTAACTACAACACCACTACACTGGCCGAATATTGAGCCTCCGAAGATTTAATGTGCATCGCATCTTGCTCTTCATGGTGAGTCTTGAGAGGAACCAGTACTCGAATCCGCGACAATCCGGCAACAAGTCCATTGCCATAATCACTAAGCTACAGTGTTCTCAGTATTAAACAGAAAAAACTTCAAATAATAATTTCGTAGCTCTAAAATTTGTTTTAAGGTATGCGACTACTTTCAGAACCGTGATTTAAAAAAAAAACCCACACATAAATGGATAATTATTATGGTATTTAGTGTCACTTAGATTAGAATGAATGTATAAAATTGTTTTAAGGACATTTTGACAAGAAAAACTATTTAAATACAATATTTGGGCTAAAAAATAACTTAGAAAAACATTTTTCCAAAATGTTCTCCTTTTGTAAAGCAAATGCTTCTATTATAATAATATTTTGCTTGTATATAGCTCAGACCTCTGTACAGAGACTCAAGTATGTCTTGAAAAATTCAGATTATTTTTAGAGTTACAACAATTTGAAATAATTATCGGCGTATTTTCTTAAAATTTCTTCTCTCTGTTGTGTCGTAAAGCATGGATAAAACCACTTCTAAGTTACATATTTCAAAAATTCACGTTGAGCCTCTGTACAGAGGTCAGAGCTATATACAGGCAAAATATTATTAGAATTTTTCACAAAAGGAAAACATTTTGAAAATGGTTCATTCTATGTTCATTTTTTGTCAAAATATAGTGTACTTAAATAATTTTTATTGTAATACTATTCTTAAAACAATTTTATATACATTTTCTAATCTAAGTGACACTAAATATCATAAATATTATCCATTTATACAATTTTGTGCAAAATCATGTTTCCGAACGTGATCGGATAACTTAAACATCAAAACAGTTGTAAAGTATTAACATATTTTAGATTAATACATACGTTTTTTTTCTTTTTTTTATATTTAAAGGTTTAGTTGATCTTTGTGCTTGAAATCCTTTGAATAAATTTTGCCGGAAATAAAATTAACTACGAATGCAATTTTTTATTCGCTCTCTGGAGCTATACTACCAAAATAACCATACCAACAGTACATTTATAAATCCTTACATGTGTTATAAGGTTGGTCCCATAAATGTTGCAGCTCAATATTTAAAAGAAACGAATAAGTTAAAATGCTTTGGATTATTAGTAAATTATTTCAAGATCGGTGTACAAAGTTTTAATAAAGTGACACTGTTCTATAAAATAGTTTATTTGTTTGAAATTTATAAATGAAAACCCTAAGTCATGGTTCAAGTTCAATTGTGGATTGTCACTTAAGCGAATGTTCTTCAACACTAAAAATCTAAATTACCTTATTTTGAATTATGTGCTAGTTTTTGTTCAACTCTAAATTTATAATCAACACCAATACTATTTTTAGTATATGAATATCTTTTTAAATATAATCAGTTGCATTAGTAAGGAGTAGATTTGGCCGTATCACCGTACCTGGATTAGTTTTAAATAATATTAAAATAAATTCACAGGAAAATATATGCTGAAAAGAACGTTAATCTACAACATTATGTTAGTTAACAAAAATATATTAATATACGAAAATTGCATTGGATATTTAAGAACGTAAAGAAAATTTATATAACCGAATATAAAAGGTGCCATTATACTTTTGGAAAAGGATATGATTCTTATTTTAAAAATTAAAAAGTACAAGATCGTCATACAGAACAATCCGAAAATGAGTGCCCCCCTAAAACATACCAAACCCCAAAACGTTTTTGGATTCTCGTCGTTTTCCAAAGATGATGGTAAATACAGGTTCCTGAGTGTGGGAGAATTATATTAACGTCACATATTTTCTATCAAACAATGCGAATACGATCGTTGTGTTCAACCTGCGTCAAGTGACGAGGACGACACCTGATCTGGCACTCCACTATCCTACAACACCACACTAAATTTAGGACATTGAGCCTCGTTAGATAAGCTATGCATCAGATTCCTCTATACAGCAGGTTTTCAGTTTCGCCAGAAACCTGTTCCTAGTATAAGCGTAAATAAAAGACACAAATTAAAGATTTTTATTAATTTTAAATTGTCTTTCGGGACGTCAGCCCGTGTCTTGTCATTTCATTTGGATTGACAAATAACTGCGCCCCGTAAGGGAGAATTTTCCACCGATGTTTCAAAATGCCATTTACATAATGGTATGGCATTTTTCTGTTAAATGTTCCTCACTCGTGGTATAGAATAATTCAATTCATTAATAACATCAACATTTTCATCGAAATGTAAACTTAAATAAAATATAAAATCAAAATCTACAAAAAAAAAAAAAATTAATGAAGAGGTCACAGCCAACATAGCTCCCTGAACTACTTTGATCTTATCCTTGGCATAAGGAAGGTGTGTAATGTAGATATTCATCTTAAATCAGGAAATATTTAAGCAGCAAATTCAAAATTGTACCATTATATTTTGAAGACATCTTTAGAATATTAAAATTATCGAAAAAGTACATCCAAGTTGGCTAAACCTGGTATTAAGATTCATCCTTTTAGTATTGTTTTACCGCAAAATACAAAGTACAGAAGAGATATACATTCCAGAATATGATTAATTTGCATTTTAAGAAATAAATAAATGTTTTAGAAGATAAAGCTATATAGATTCAGCTCCATCCATACGCTGTCACAGATTCATCTGGGAAATTTTCAATAATTTAAAACCCTAATTTACATAAAAACTAAAAAGACCACTTCTTGTTCCAAACCGCTTCTATAAAAAATGCTTGAAAGAGAATGGGTGATAAAATTATATCCAATGGTTGCGAAACATGAATTCAAAAAGTCTTCGTAGGAAACTTGGTTAATTCAGAAACATTTTCGATAGTGCTTGCAGATGCATTTGTATATTTTCAATCTGGATTCCAACCAATAAATGATGAATAAATTGTGGAATATACATCACAGAATTTGATCTCGCAGAAGCAATGAAACGATACAGGACAGTTTCATCGAAATTCAAGAATTTGATACAAGTAGATTCCATAATTTTCTCCAGCACCAAAATTACTCTCACAGTAAGCAAAGTAATTTACATTTGAGGTGAAACTAGTCCAATGAAGAAAACTGGGAATTACAACAAAAAAGAGACAAAAAAGACTCGGTTAGTATTTCAGTTGTTTGGGAGATGCATACGAACTGCATGTTATGTTCTTCACGGAATGGATTCTGAAAACATTGATGTTCTTTCAGAAACTATCGATTCTCAAAATACGGATATATTTCCCGCATAATTTAATTTATTCCATTCAAAAGAAGTAACGTAAAATCGTAAGGAAGCACTTTTGTATAAGAATGAAGAACACAGAATAGTCAAAAATTAAAGCAAATGCGAAAAAGTAGAACTAAACAACAAACTAATGCAACACGATTCAAGTATCGAAAGTTTCAAATCTTCACATACTAAAGGTGAAATGTATTGCTTTGAAAGAACTTTAATTTGTGACATTTGTTTGAAAAAACTGAACAGTTTAACTTATCTTTTGAAGCACAATTGCTTACATTCTAATGAGAAGCATTTCCGGCATGGCATATGTTAAGACAACTATTCTGAAATGGGTCGATTCTCGCAGCATAAACGTAAAGACACTGAGAACAGGTCTTTCCAGCACTGTGTATGTGAGCAAGTGTTTCCAGAAAATGATCGTGAGCGAGATATGCGCCCACATACTGGTTAAAAAAGTATCCAAAGTGATGTATGTAAGCGAAAATTTTCTAATACGAGCATTCTCACTCCCCAGAGGCCTACCCATTATAAAAAGAAAACTTACCTGTGCAATGTATGTGGGAAAACGTTTTTTAAAAAGTTTATCTTGAAGCGCTGGACACATACTGGAAAGGTTTCTTTCCAGTATGCGTCCAGCGTTTTCCAGTAATGTCCAGTAATATCCGCTTTACAGTAATGTCCAGCGCTGCAGAGAAACTTTTCCAGTGTAATTTATGTGAGCAAACGTTCTCACGAAAATGTACTCTTGATAATCATATGCGGATACATACTTTATAAAAACCTTTCCATTGTGTTGTTTGTGATGAAAGTTTTTCACAAAAATCCGGTTTTAATAGACATACGCGTAAACACACTGAACCGAAACATTTTTAGTGGTATTCAGTTCTGCAAAAATTATCTTGATCAAGTTTAGAATAGCCGGACAAGTGATGCAGAAGTAATTTTTTTTGTGTGGCCACCTTGAACGAAAGATTTGTCTCTAACAATATGTTTCTGTTTATAGTTGGGCGCCTATCGTATTGAAGATTTAAAATTAACATTTGCTAATGAGATTCTTCATAAAACAATATTGGTCATCAAGAACTGATAGATTCTCCTACAATTCTACTTCGATGTAAACGACTGTATTTCTCATATAGAAAGTATTTCGCCCACCATTTTAAGCATGCATTAAGCACATATCTGAAAAATTTGGGGAATTCCTTCTCGTTTCTTCAAACAATTTTATTAATATATACGTATTATAGAATTGAAGAATTTACTTTAAAATTCCATAATACTGAACTAAAATGTGTAAGCAATTTATGACATATTTAGTGATGAGTGCAAGAGTGGGGAGTGTACACCGTTTTCAAATTTCTTTTTGACGTTTGAGTAAATTAGAAAAATTTATTATTTTCTTACTTTTTCTTTCCTCTTATACTGTTCTTTAAACCTACTTGCACGTGTAAAAGTATTCTATGCTTTTGTAACAGGCCTGAATGTTATGATTGAGACTAAAAATTGCTATTCTGTAAAAAGTTCTGCAGATCAGTTGACGTGTTACAAGAAGAATTTTAAAATTTTACATAAATCAGATATATTTTAAATGGGCTATTTCAAGAATACAAGAGATAATATTTTTTAATTGACGAAAACTTTATTTTTACTTGAAACTTCAGACAAGTTCGTTTTATGTGTTTCCCATTCGCATTTCTATACGTGTAAATTTTGTGATAATCTTTTATGGAATTGTTTTTAGTTATTTAATGGGATATTCGAATTTAGTCACATTTCAATTATACTCTTTCTCATTGCATGAGCATCTTTATACTCATGTTTTTCTCTAAATACATTATTGATCTATTGGTTTTAACTACTATAAACTCATTTTGTGTGTGTGTGTGTTTTATACTTCCATAATTTTAATAAATGTATGAATCTTACTTTGTATCAGCTCATTTTTGTGTGTCAAATTTCCATTAATATTTTTTAAGAATTAAATATTTCATCTCATGAAACTAAAATACTTCAATTCTTCTGTTTGAAAGAGAAATGAATTTTAATTTAAATTTACATTTTTCTCAACCTTACTAAAAATGTAGTTAAATGTTTATAATAAAAAAGTTCAGTAATGAACTTTTGTTTTTCTTGGATATTTTATTTTTCTTTATACTATATAAGAATGCATTCAATTCTTAAAAGTTTAGTTTTTTTACATATATTTCATTAATTTCTTTGAAAAACTTCCGATAGATTATATAACTAAAACTTTCTTTATTTAAAATACACAAGTTTGTCTATTTAAATTTTTGTTTCTACTCACTTCCCTTAAACTAAATTGTGAGTTGTTTTATCTTATTACATTAGTGAACATATTTCGGGAACACTGCGAGAGCTATTCTCTATCAACCGCTTTTTTTTTATTTCAGGCTAAAGTAACGAGGACTAAACATTTGTGATCTGGCACTACAATCTCTAAAATTACAACCCACTGCACAGTGAAAATTTTGAGCCTCAAACGTTCCTCGACCATACTACTTGATGAACTTTTAAATTGTAGGTTTTTATAAAAACGGGAATTAATATTAAATACTCACTTTATTTTTTAGAGATACAACGAAAGAGCTTCTTACGATTACGTATTGTTCACTTTTATCCAGGTAGTCTTCATCGCTGCGATCAAGGTATCATTATGATCAAAATTTCTTAATTTCTTTTAAACAATAGATATGTTTTGAAATGTAATATTTCGTAAACACAAAAAATATAGTTTTTAATATTGTTTTTTACGTAACGTTAGTAGATACTACCTTACGCAAACTTGTTTCAATTAAATATTTCAATGCAGGAGATACAATTATCACCTTAAAAGGGAAATAACAGCCTGGTTAATTTCAGCACGAAGTATGTTTTAGTGACTAACATTGTGTGTCTATAGTTTTGATTAAATTTATTAAAATTTTCTTAAATAGAGATATATTTGCTTAGACTGCTCCTTTATTATGGAGAAGAAAATTCATTCCCCTTTCACAGAAAATGTTTTTCTTTATTTATTAGAGCTTTATTTTTTATTATTGCTTTGAGATTTTATTTTTCATGGAAGCATTTAATAATGATTTATCAACCATGGTCATTTTCCTTTTAACAGTAATTTGCTTTTGCATATTTCCAAGCATTCTTTAAAATATTCGTGCAGTTTTTTGCTTTGGTGTTTTGAATTCAATTGTCTTTCAAGTTTGGAAAGTTTTAATGCATCGTTAGATAAGTTTTCAGAACATACAACACTGAGAGGCCGCGGATTCAGTTCACCGCCAGTTTCTTTAAAGAACCCAAAATTTAAGTAGTAGTAGGAATGATATATTTTTTTTTGATATTTTGTGTTTTTTCTTCTCTCCACCTAGCGTTCCAGGAACATGCTGAATGCTGGAAAGAATGAGATTTTTTTGATCCGTTCACTTTTAGGTGAAGAAGTATTAATGTTATTATTATCGTTTTCAAAACTTTTGAATTGCTAAAGAAATGCAGAATATTTTGATTTTTTTTCATTTAATATGGATTTAATTTATATGAATCTAAAATAAGAAAGAGAAAAAATTTATTAAAGTCAAACTAATTTTATATCCCAATAAACATCAAATAAAAAATAATATGCACATGGTTGGTTAATATTTAAGATCATACCTGTCTTAAAAAGGTACTAATATAGAAATGAAAATTTACAAAAATTTCTTTAATAACTTAACTAATATATCTTGAACTCAATACGTCCGTAAGACCAATTTTAAATGTTTCGACTGATATAGATATGCGCCATACACAGGAGAATGAAACATGAGAAGAGTGCGAAACGAGACGAGATAAAAAATGTAGCTAAATCAATTGTTCTCAAACTTTCAATATTTCCGACCCACTTTTAAATCATAATTTTCTTCGCCCCTTCCTTACAATAACAATGTATTGAGTTTAATAATACTATACTTTGAAGCTAAATCTACAATACTACTTTAGCCTCTTAAGTGCCATCAGCGTATATAAACGCCTTAATGTCCCAAAGCGTTAATTGCCCCCAGACAATCATATACGTCTTTCTGAAGTGAGAATTTTTCTGAGCACTGTGCTATACATAAAATTAATCCGAAGGCTATGGAAAGCAATAACAGGACCTTCACAATGTTTCCGAAGGATTTACTTATTTCACAGTATTTTTGCTCGTTTATTTCTCCCCCCGATACATCACGTACGCGTGCCTACGTGGAAAATGGTAACTTTGGGGTGTGAATCGCGTAATTTTTTATCTGCAGTTAAAGAATTAATTATAAACCTTACAAATTATCCAGAGATAAGTGTTAATTTCTGTATATAATTTTATAATGACAAGCCTAAGGGGTTACTGGAAATTATAAAACTTGTTCTAATAATATTGTTAAATTAATTATGATTTACACATTATGTGCAGTATTGATGCATTTATAAGTTTATTATACCAGTGTAAACTTGCAGTTTATTTTTTATTATGTCAGAATATATTCTGTTTGTTTACTTTCAGTAAGTTAATAATTTTTTAAAATAATCTTTTGTTTATGACTTTTCAATGTACTCGCGCCCCCCTCATCCAGTTATCACGCCTCCTTAGGTTGTCGCGCCCCACAGTTTAAGAAACGCTGAGCTAGAAAAATGCAGCTACAGCCGTACGACTTAATTACCGTGGTGTTATTCTAAAAAGTGGTGTTATATTTTGCTCATGTTCCTCGTAATTTTGCGCTTCGCTCAAAAGTGAGTGTGCATCCCAGTGGTCAAATTATCGGATCATGGTATGCATATCATGAGCTCAATCCCTGTACCACTAAAGGCCAGACGTGAAATGAGCGCGATGCACTTTAAATCTGTCGCTTAAATGTCTTCCCGTTGGTGTGGTGTGGTAGTTAGGAAAGGGGGTGCCATCTTAGGTGTCATCCTCCTCACCTGACCATGGTTCAAGATTATGAGGTCTATCGCCAAAATCCTTTGTGTAGCTGAACAGTGCGACATTAATATTCACTCACTCTCTCACCCTAATTTTGAGGGAGAACAACCCTGGTAGTATTTAGGGACTTCTCATATCTCTTCCCCTTCAACCAACCTCAAAAAAAAACTAGCGGCTCGATGGCTATTTATAGTATCCCCATGTCGCGAATGCACTATAAATTTACAATCATCCGTGTCTTCATCGGGATTTGAATCCAGAACTTACGTAACAGCAGTCAGCGTCGCTAAACCCTATAGCGGATGGGCGGCATACAGTGGAAATTTAGAAACGTAACTGCCCTTTGCAACATGATGAGGTATTTTTCTGTTAAATGTTCTTCCTTTGTAGTAAAGAATAAATCAATTGATAAATAATATGAACATGTAAATTAAAATGTAAACTTGAACAAAATTTGAAATTAAAATCTACAAAAAAAGAATTCAATCTAGAGGTAACAGACAACACAACTCCCTAAACCACGTTGATATCATCATTGGTTAAAGGAACGTGCATAATGTACATACTCGTTTTAAATACTTGTCGTCGGAAATATTGAAGTTGCAATTTCAATTTGGTACGCCTTTATATTCAACGTAACTTTAGAATACGAAAAGTACCGAAGATTGCGTCTGAAAAGAGTACTTCTGAGCCTGAGTTGTGTGTGTGTGCTAAAGACACGGATGTAAGATCCTTGTTTGTACTATTTTTTATCGCAACAAAAAACACAAAGTAACGAACATGTATACATTCAAGAAAATTGTTGTTCTTACATTTATTTAAATGCAATAAATAAATGTTTTAAAAAATAAATTTATATAGGTTCAGAGATAAACCATACGCTGTCACAGATTCATTTGGAAATTTTAGGACAATTTGAAATCCTTCTTTATAAAAAAAATTAATAAGATAACTTGTTGCTCAAAATACGGTTCCACCATCCTTTCTATTACATAATTTTGAAACAGAATGGTTGATAAAATTATATGCAATGAGTGCAAGAAAAGCATTCAAAATAACCGTGAGAGGAATGTGGATACTTGAGAACCATTTTGTTACTTCATAGAGATGCACTTGAAAATTTTCAATATGGACTCCAACCAATAGAGAATAAAGCAATATTGGGATATACATCGCTGAAAACATCTCGCAAGACAATGCAACAATCGAAGAAAGTTTCATCCAAACTCAAGAATTTGATGCAAGTAGATTTCAAAATTTTTCCAGCACCAAAATCAGTCTCATGGCTAGCAAAGTAATTTACTTTTAAAGTGCAGTTATTCCAATGAAGAAAACCTGGAATTGCAACAAAACAAAGATCAGAAGGACTCAGTTAATATTTCAGTTGTTGGAAAATGTATTCGAACTACTTGTTATGTTCTTCATTTAATGGATTCCAAAAATGACAATATTCTCTCAGAAACCATCGATTCTCATGATAAGGAAGCCTTTGCAACGGAATTTTATTTATCCCATTCAATAGAAGAAACATTAAGTCGTAATGATTAACTTTTATTTAAGAAAGAATCACACACAATAGATACAAGTAGAAGGAAATGCGAAAAAGTTAAATTAGTTAACAAACTACTGGAACACGATTCAAGTGTGGAAAGCTTCAAATCTTCGCATTTTCAAGTAGAAAATTCCAACTTTGTAAGAACTTTCATTTGCGACATTTGTTGGAAGAAGCTGAATAGTATAACTTCTCTTTTGAAACACAATTGCACCCATTCTAATGCGAAGCATTTCCAGCATGGCTTGTGTCAAGAAACCGTTTCTGAAATGAATCAATTCTCGTAGCAGAAACGTACAGACACTGGGGAGAGGTCTTTCCAGAAACCTGTATATGGGCAAGTGTTTCCAGAAAATGATCATGAAAGAGTATTTGCACCCACATACTGGTGAGCGAAGTTTCTAAAGTGATGTATGTAAGCGAACATTTTTTAATACAAGCATTCTTATTCGCCAGATGCCTAAACATTTAAGAAAGAAAACTCACCAGTGCAATTTATGAGGAAAAACATTTTCTCAAAATTTTCAACTGTATGCGCATAATAGAAAACATACTGAACAGAAAGCTTTCCGTTGTGTTTTTTGTGAACAAGGATTATCACAAAAAACACTACTCTTAACAGGCACATGCTCACAAACACTGGTGAGAAACCTTTCCAGTGTAATTTATGTGAGCAAACGTTTTCTCAAAAACCTCATCTTGATAATCATATGTTGATACATACTGGTGAGAAGCCTTTCCAGTGTGCTGTTTGTGAAGACAGGTTTTTACAAAAATTCAGTCTCAATAGGCATATGCATAAACACACTGGAAAGAAACATTTTTAGTGGTATTAAATTCGGCAAAGTTTATCCTGATCAAGTTTGGAATAGCCGTACGGAATTCAGAAGTAATTTTTTACTGTGGCCAAAAGGAAGGAAAGATATATCTCTAACATTATGTTTCTGTTTATAGATGGACGCCAGTCATAATGAAGACTTAAAATTAACATACGTCATTGAGATTTTCTTCATAATACTATTGGTAAACAAGAACTGGTAGATTCTCCTACGATATACTAGATTATATATCTCAAACAGAAAGTATTTTTCCCACCATTTTTATGCATTCATTAAGCACATATCTCAAGAATTTGGGGAATTCTTTCGCTCTTTCAAGCAATTTTTTAAATACATATGTTTTATAGAAATTAAGATTTTACTTTTAAATTCCATAAAGATACTGAATAAAGATGTGGAATTAATTCATGACCGTCAACGAAAACCGTTTTGCATTTATGTAACAAAAATGAAACAAAATCGATCACTTTAAATTAGCCTAAAAAAAGAAGTGTTGCTTCCTAGGAAATACATCATTTATTGAAATAAACCCGTTATAATATAGTAGCTAATTAAATGTTATTAAAATACCGTAAATTACCAGAAAAGTCCGTCAACTTGCCAAACAATATTGGCAACGGATTTTTTACTTTGAATGACTGTCAAGAGATAAAGGAAAGATTGTAATTGAAGTTTCACTTTTATAATTTCCATTCAGACCCAGAGAGTGAATAAATGTATATCAACGATGCTCTACAAATTCAAAACGAGGGCTACTGGTGATAGACATCGTAATTTTGGGCCTCGGTTAAGTGAAGAACACGACAACTGAGCTTGTATCCCACCCCCACACACCAAGAAGAGAAAACTGAGCTTGGAAAGATTTAAAGAATGTATGTCAACGTTGTGTATCCATGGAAAAAATGTATATCAACATTGTACTTCAAAGCACAACTAGGGCTATTGGTGATAGACATCGTAATTTTTGGCCTAGTTCAAGTGACAAAGACGACAACTAAGCTTGTATCACACCCCCACACCAAATGTAGGAAACTGAGCTTGGAAACATTTAAAATTTATCGATTATCCCTCGACACAGTAAGGATGGCGATCTGAGATCGATTAATCCAAAAATCGATTTCTCAGACCAAAGAAATCGATTTTTAATCGATATGTACCACTGAATCGATATTTCCTCATAGAAAATCAGCATTCGATTTGGTAACTACCGTTTTGGTAAAACCATAAAGTTGGTAAAAACTATAAAAAACGAGGAATTTTAACACTATTTATCGCAGACGGTTGTGCACCTGATGTATGATCCTATACTTTACTGGTAAGAACAAAAACTCTATTTATCATTACGTTCACTCAATATCCATGATGTATGTGAGTATCATGGGATCATCTGTTCCTTGTGAGAGCCTTTTTCCGAAAGCCGACAACATCGCAAGTGATGAATGGAACCACTTGGATCCCAGTAGACTTGACAGACTTGTTTTTAAAAAGTTTAGATATTAAAATTTGAAATTATAATATATAGAATCTATTTTCT
>BMAV01015818.1:0-13891 GCA_019973955.1 Trichonephila inaurata madagascariensis
AAAATTTATTTTTGAAAAATGGTATATAAAAATATACTCTTTAAAATTATAAATTATTCACCACTAAATTATAAATTATATTCACTACAAAGGTCTTTAGTGTATTTAGCTTACACTTTCTTTCGAACCCTATTAAATATGAAACTCGTTATCACAATTTCTACACTACATGACTATATATTCTTACGAAAGGAAGCGAATCTAAATTCTAAGACTTTCAGGTCTTCGTACTCATTAAAAATAACATATAAAGAATTGTATTTATACATATTTTGACACAGAATAAATATTTTTAAAAAAAAAATTTATTTCTTAACCTTTTGATTCGTTAGCATGTTTCGCCATATTTCATACATTGTGGTAACATAAAATTGTTTTAAGCAATTCAGAGTTAGATTTTCAGTAAGCATAAAATTACTGTTCTCATACATAGGGTTGGAAATGAATTATGAATAAAGAAAATTAAAAACATTTGCATTTTGCAGAACATTTTTTTTTCTTTTGAAAAAAGAACATGCAATGTATTTGTTCTCATCTGATCCTTTTTTTTTGTACAAAATTTAAGAAAGAAAAAAAATTGCCTGAAGGTTAAACTGCGTGCTCTTAAAATCAACCGCCCATATTTTTTTTTCAACTTGTTTCAAGTAAAGCTTTGCTTACTTTATTTTGTATCTTCATGGATTTGAGTTTATAATTTTTGGTAAATTTTTTATTTATCTGTTTTTATAACTTCTTTGTATTGGTTTTGTTAAGTAATTATTGTATTTTGTAATGTATTTTTTGTCTTATAACGTATTTGTTTTTGTTATTTCATTATTTCGTTGTTTACTTTTTATTTTATTTACCTTCTTTTGTTTGTTTTATATACTTCTGAAAGCCCCGCGTGATACATATGGTGCACGGGAATTATTTTACCTGCCTTCAATTAAAAATTGTATTTGTGGTAATAAGTTTTCTAAAAACTTTAAAACAAATAGACTTCAGCAGACATGAATGTATTTTCTGTAATATACATTGAAAAATACTTAATTTCAAAATATTACATTTTAAAGCTAAATGTTAGTCGTCAAGAAGTTTTAAAATTTTAAAAAATTCATCTAGAGAAAAAGGAATATAATTAAAATAAGAAATCGTTGAATAATACTAAGTTATCTCATTGATTCAAAAGCAGAATGCGATGACTAAATATTTTTATTTAACCCCCCCCGGGGTTGCCCTAAAATTCGCCATTCCCGATATGCTTTTTTTGCCTTTAAAAAAGTTTTCCCAAAGCGGCGACCGCATTCTATAAAAAGGCCAACCGCTTTTTAGAACCCACCTGAAAGAAAAAAAAAGTGTAGTGCATTTTGAAGCATCTCCAAAAGGCAAAACTTTTAAGTGCAGACCGCTTAGAGGGTTAAACAGTTTTTCTGTTAGTGATCATATATATATTCCTCGTAGATGCTTATATTTTTGTTCGAAACATTTTTTTTTTTTTTTGGCTTTGTGTGTATAAAAAACTCCCTTAAAATAAGCAATATCTATAAGAAGGTTGAATTTGTCGGATAGTAGAGAAATATAATAAAAAAAAAACAAAAATGAAAAAAAATTTGCACTGACAAATAGAAAAAAAGAGATAACTTTTGTTTTTCATGGTGACCCTGATAGCCAAATGGTCATGGTCGTGAACTCATAATATGCATTACTCCTTTCAAGTCATTAATTCGAGCTCTAGTCCCATTAAAGAACCCTCGTTTAGAGAGATAAATATACATGACTCTCTCTTTATATATACAGGGTGTATCTAAACTCTGCGGCAAAACTTTAAAGAGTGATAGTACACATCAAGACATGCAATAGTAAATAGGAAAACTTAGGGTCCCCAACGTCTTCCGAAGGAGATAGCTGTCATTAATGTTTAGAGTCCAAAATTTCAAATGATTATAAAAAACAGAAAAAATGGGTTGATGCGTTAGCAGTTTTCTGTAAAATTATTCTTTTTGTCAGTATTTTCTTGAAAAATAAATTTTAAAGTTAAAAATCAAAAAGTGTCGATAGAGGGCGCTTTAGACTTTGGAGTAACGAACAACTATTTTTTACCGTTATTTTTTGTATCACATTAATTGCTTTCAAAAGCTTAGACTTAAACTTAAATTTTGAGCTCAAAATTTGAATCGTTAAGTAGCGCAAGCGGAATTGTGTTCAGGAGGTGAAATTTGAAACTCCATTTCCTCTAAACAGAGTTCAGTTATTCCCGATCTTGGTGTCGTAGACCAGGCAGCAACTGCTACCTCCTACACGTAAAGTAAACGAGAGAAGGATGACAAAATTAAAAAAAAGAAATTATTCATAATAGACATGAGCAACTTCTCTGCTAGAAATAAAAAGAAGCAGTTTGATGTACGCACGCAGTGGCGATGAATGAGGTTGAATTAATGATGACACGTAGAAAAAGGTACACGCATGATTTTCTTTTCGGAATCACAAAACTGCTCGAAAAAGCACCCATTTTCAAAGATGCAGGCCCTCACCACCGGCGGAGGGAATGTCGAACATTAGCAAATACCCCGGGCATCTCGGATTTCTCCTGCACGGGGCAATACTGTAACCGGGGCCCTCGTCGGAGAAAAGAGGTTGTGTAAACAAGACTCTTCATATGGCTCCAGGGGAAAAAACCTACCAGGAGAGGTCGGGCGGCGTGCCCATTCCCGGGACCCCCTGTCCAATCCATTGCCCGGGATATGCTGACCCAATGCACTTCGCAATCTGCGCTGAAATGTGCAGGAGCTTCGTCATGTTGAAACCACATAAGACCCTTTTTATTTGGGAACCTTTGCGTAAATTTTTCATCCTTTCCCCAATACCCATACAGTTAAATCTTGTGTACTACACTTTGCATGCAAATGGGGTATTTTGGGGGAGAACTTGCCTATTGATATGAATAACTTTTTTTTTAAATTTGTCATCCCTCCCCGTTTATTTTACGTTTAGTGGGTAGTAGCGCTTCCTGTCTACGACTAAGCACGAAAAAATTTGAATAAGAAATGTGTCCCGGGATGGAGGTGAGTTAAATTTTCATCTAGAACACAGTTTAGTTTGCGCTCTTAACCCCAACTATTCAAATTTTGAGCTCAAA
This sequence comes from Trichonephila inaurata madagascariensis, assembly GCA_019973955.1. Classification (NCBI taxonomy): domain Eukaryota; kingdom Metazoa; phylum Arthropoda; class Arachnida; order Araneae; family Nephilidae; genus Trichonephila; species Trichonephila inaurata. Next base: position 3,116 of record BMAV01015818.1, read on the forward strand.
AAATTTTAAATTTGCTTTTTTAAAACATTTTGTGATACAAAAAAAAACTGTAAAACTATTTGTTGTTACTCCAAAGTCTAAAGTTTCCCCCTATCGACATTTTTTAGCTTTATCTTTTTAAAAATTATTTTTCAAGAAAATACTGACAAAAAAAATAATTTCTGCGACAACGTTAACGAATCGACCCCTTTTTTTCCTTTTTTTTTTTTAAACATTTGAAATTTTTGGGACCTTTAATGGCACCACCCCTTCGGAAATCGTTTGGGGCGCTTGTTCCCTGTTTACTTTTTTTGTCTTGATTTTACCATCACTCTTTTTTAAAATTTTGCCGGAAATTTGGAACCCCTTAAACTACTGGGATACTTTTCCACAGGTGAATTGAAAAATTAAGCAATACAATTTGAAGGATAAAGAAGTTTTTAATGAGTTAATTTTACGTGAATTATAAATTAAACAAAACAAAAAAGACTTTTACATTTCTCAGCCGGGAAAAAAAACCCATATTTGTTAAATTTTAAGTCTATAGATCTAATAACTGTTAAAAATTATTTTTTTTTTTTATTCATAACGCACCGTAACTCTCTTGTGGGTCGATTTTTGAAAACACCTTCCCAAGCTGATCTCTGCTTGACAAAAGTAACACATTGTTACAAATTCTGTGTAATTAACGCTTGAAATAGTGTAAATAAGGTATATCTGGATGTGTAATACATTAATATTACTTTCTGTTGTGTTTATTTTATGTTAAAATTGTAATATTCACCAGCAATGCCGTTCCTAACATTATAATGGCGATTCAATGGAAACTTAGCGAAATGTTGGCGATAGATCCCAGTTGGCATAATTTTTGGCGACCCTGTTGGCAACTTGGCGATTGATTGAATGGTGCAGAAGTTGATATGCTGTAGCGCTACCTGGTGGGGATCTGCAACAAGGAGGACAGCGCAAAAACCTTCTCCACAAAAATACACATATACTTAACAATGTCCATAGTGATCGGTCGTACAGTGTTGGAGTGAGGCGATTTCATATATACAGACATCCAGTTTTATATATATAGATGACGTTTGAGAAAATTATTTATAGTGGGAGAGTAAAGAAATTAAATATTTGAATAGTTGTGATTTATTTGCGCCATAGAGCGATTATTCACAGTTTTCATTTACATAAAGATTACTCATACTATTGATTGTTTCATTAGTTCAGACTATGTTATTTGGGAGGGAGGAGGCAACACAACCGTTCTCTTTTGATGTTTTCAACGGACTGTAATTTCATTCCAGGGTTTTAGGATGGTGCGGGTTTTTTTCTTTCACCGAAATTTCACTAGGTTTCCGGCTCGGTGTCCAGTCATTGGGTTTCTCAAGGCCATCGGTTTCGGCGTGGTGTCAGATCAAAAGATCCCGCAATATTTAGTGGTGCACGTGTGCATTGAAACGGTGCTATTCCATCTACAAAAAGAAGCAGGTTTTTCAGCAGTATGACTCAAAAACTTCGCAGTATATACATATACGAGTATATACCGACTTTTTTTACAGTATGTTTATTTAATTTTGTAACAGCTCCCAGTTAAATATTTCTTTTGGATTAATTGATTTTGAAGTTCGAATATTGATGAATAGCATGTTTCTTTCTATTTAAGAATAATTTCACTTTGTTTTTATCAAAGTACAGTATAGTTCTCAGTATATTTTCGCTTTTTAACTCAGCAACCATTTATTAGTCAATACTCAAAAACATACGTGTTAGCATTATGTCTAATTTAAGAGTACCAATTTCGAAACTCTATTCAAGATTACAACATATAATGGAATGATTATATATATATATATACAAAATTTGGAAGAAATGTATAAAACGAATTACATTCGAATAGGTTTTTTTTTAAAAAAAGAAAAAGAGAATAAGTCAAACATCAGGTTTATGAAATATTTCTATACCTCATAAAACGATCTCCGATAGGATCCAGACGAGAAAAAAATACATAAATTTCATTTGAAAAGGAGTATACATTTTTATCAGGATACAAAATAGACTACAAGCTGCATTTTGAATAACTATTTATATCTCTCAAGGTAATAACATCCGAAACATACATAATATAATAAAGAAATAATGTCGTAAAACGCCATGAGGAAGAACAATTTTATCTGGAGACATTTTTGTCCAAAACATTTTAGAAATTTATAGATGAAAAATAAGAAACTGGAAGATCATATATATATATATATAGAGATGGAGAGAGAGAGATTTCAAAAAAAGCTCCTTCATTTTCTGATGGGCTCACGCGTCTTTTCATTAACATGTCCTTTTGGGTTCTTTGGCGCCAGAATTAATGGCAACTCTTTTCCAACCAAGCCAAGAAGTGAAACGTGAAGGAAATTTGCAAATTAGGAAGCTTTTAAATATCAGAAGTTACAGTAAGCCTTGTGGCATTTGAGGAATGTTATAATACTCCGTGATTCAAGTGTGAAGAGGTTTTGAAAGGTGAAGTGACAGCCAACAGAAGTTATCCGTGACAGAGAGCCCTTAGGTCAAGGTGCATACCATTACACGCCAGTGAACCGCAACTTCAAATAGAATTTTGTGGGGCGCGATCTTCGTGGGACGATAAAGGTGGGGAGGACTATTTAAATATTCGGATCTGGGGATCTTGGAACTGAGCTTGGGTTTTTTTTGATAGTGGTCGGGTTAAGTTATTTCGATATTATATATTTGTGTTTTTTACCCACCAGATTCTCTCCCATATCATATTATTATCTAATCTGTTAGAGGTTTAAGTTTAAGGTTTTAAATACAGTGTTTCTCAAACTTTCAATACTGGCCCCCCCCTTTTTCAATCACAATTTTATCCCCCCCTTATACATTAATAAATTACTGAATGCAATAATAATGCACTTTGACGCTAAAGCTACAATAAAGATCTTAATTATAAACCGTACAAATTAATAACATAAGTATTTAAATTTTTTTATATAGTACTTTTAACAAAAAAAAAAATTAAGGATAATTATTATGTTATTTTTTCCTTTTTTTAATTTTAAATTGGAACATATTTCAAAATCGGTGGTGCAGAAGACAAAATATAGATATCAGCAAAAAAAAGAAAAAGAACTCAAAGGGGCAATTTCTAAAAACTTTTAAAAACATTGCTCGCAAGAAAAACCAATGGAAGTCGTAATTATTAAACTTGTTCTTAATTCAGATTAATAAGATAAGTATTAAATTTTTTTGTATGTTACTCTTAAGTAATATATATCCTAAGTAAATTACTTTTTAAAGGGTAAAGGGTTTTAATTATGTATTTTTTTTTTCTAATTTTAAATTGAAACAGATTGAGAAATAATATTTATAAAAATTTTTTTCCTTCAAGATCCCTTTCTAAAAATACAAATTTATTAAAAAAATAGCCCAATCTTGTTGCTCTTTATCATATCCATTACATCTGGGATTCTCCGAACGTTCACGTGAGTCCCAACCCGGACGTCTGCACTAAAATGAAAAAATGCTGTACCTCATACAATTCTAGTCAGTTTTGGGCCGAATCGATTAGTACCGAATCTCTTTGGTTCATTTCAAATTCCGAATAATTGAAATTCACGGTATTAAGTATTTACGGCGGGGTTTAAAAACAGAATCATGATATATTTTAAAATCCGCGAGCATTCGACGATAATAAAGCATCAACAAGTACACAGACGGGAAAAATTTAAATACAAGTTACGAATGGTTGGGGACCCAATTCAAAATACTTAAAAGGGGGCTCTTAACCCGAAAAAGAGATTTTAAGATTTCCATCAGTGACAAAATTTAAAAGGGAAATTTTTTAAATAAATCACTCTTTGAATTTTGGATAGAGGGGGGATGCTAATTTTTTCTGCACTGCAAAAGCATTTCGTATACTATTACCATTTTAACATTATACCTTTGTGAATCCGGGTTTTCTGCGATGGCTACTTTGAAGAAAAAAATATAGATCTGAGCTAAATATCAAAAAATAACACTGAGTTCAATTATTTTAGCCTTCCTTTGAAAAACGTTGTTGCAAGACAAGCCAATGGAAGTCACTAATAATTATTAAACTTGTTCTTATACTAGCTGAAGTACCCACTCTTAACACGAGTTTATTTTTTAAAAAAATGATAATATATTATTCTTGATATATTATCTTAATTGTAAGGAGAATAAAACCAAGTGCATGACAATGTATACAAAAATGTAAAATGATTTATTGAAATGAATACTCATAATATAAACGGTTTTGAATAAACTGTAATTTTAAGCCTCGCAGAATTAGCATTTAGAATAAATGTTAAGTAATAAAAAAAGAATATAAAATTCTAATGAATAACAATTGTGTTATTTTTTTAATATTTAAAGCGAGAAAACTTCAAAATGTTTTAGCCCGGGATCAGGTGTGCAGCCGATATTAACATTAATGGTAGCAAGGAGTGATGCATCCCAATTCTTTTTTTTTTATAATTATTTTCAATATACAAGATAAAAATCATAATTTCAGTGAATAATTTAACTAAGAGAAAATATACTTACCTATTTCAAGGATTTTTCTATTTGTCTTTCATAATTTGAGAAAATATCCAATAAAACTGAACTAAATTGTTCCAAATGTGCTTGACCTTAATAAAGGACACAAATCACAGACACTTTTTGCTAACATTACGGGAAAGTTATTTGCAAGCAAAACTGTCACATTTTGTTCACGTTATTGTAATTTTAATGTCCTTTGATGATTGACAAATATCCAGTTGAACTTTTTCTTGCTTGTGTCTTTTTGTCAGTTTGAATTGCATTTGGCGGTACACTTGTGGCATCATATTTTCTTGATAAAGTTCTTAGTGTAGCTATTGAAAAGTTTCCTTTCGTTTCATGTTTATTGCTTTTCTCAAATTTACTTTCGCTAACATGATTAATAAGTATTATTTCAGCAAGTGTTTCCCTTGTTTGATCAGCTTCAATTTCCTTTCAGAGAGTTCACAGATGCCTAATTCTTTTTTTATATTCTGCTCATTTACATTTATAAACCATAATCAGTCGTACAACATCCCAATTAAAACCACTAAGTTATTAATAGGGGAAAATGCAGCATGTTCAAAAAAATATTTTTGAAAAATAGTGGTCGTGCCGGGAGCTCGGTCTAAACAAGTACCTTAAGATTCTAAAAAAACGTTTGCCACTCCCAAAAAAGGAGATATGTTATCAATTCATTTTAGCTCCCATTAAGACTGTCATATTAGAGGATTCTCTGTCAAGGTCATTGGTAACAAATAAACAGTTTTCCCAGAACTAACGATTTTTGTATTATATGTTTCAGTATACTCATAAAAATAAATTTTGGCCAATTAATCCTTCAAAGTGCTCAATATGCTTATCCATGTATCATAAAACTCTTTCACATTGTGAAAAAAAGCGCAAAAGAATTATATAATTTACAACTTCCCTAAAAAAAGGAATGCAGATAACCATACAAGTAAGTTCGAAAGCCAGCAAAAGTATTACTTTAGGTTAAAAGAGACGTAATAAAAAAATCTCTCATCGTAGGATTACAGCAAAGCAAACAAAATATTTTTTTTTATTTAGTGATAGGATCAAAGATAGCTAATGAGCGTTCAAAGTAGAATCTTTTATTTTTGATGACTTTTTTCACCCCCCAGATGATATATATAAATCATACCAATGTAAATCTGTATTTTTTATTATATCAGAAAGTATTCTGGGTTTTTTTCATTCAAGTAAATTAATTTTTTTTTTACCTTTTATTTTCGATATGTTCGCGCCCCCCTTGAAGGGTTATCGCGCCCCCACAGTTTGAGAAACACTGTCTTAATAAAATCATGTTAAGATCACGGCAGCTTCTCTAGTTCTTCGTTTATTCTTATACATCTAGCTCACGCTGATAATCAAGAAGAAAGGCTCCCGAGAGGGACGTTCTTGCAATTTTTATCACTTTAATTTCGTCGTGTAAGGGCTGATGCACCTTAAATCTATCGTGGCTCAAAGTCCTCACATTGGTGTATGTTTGAAGTTAGGAGAATCAGGTGTCAACTCAGGTATCCCTATTTTTTTGACCGTTTTTAAAAATTTAAAGGAGACCATCATGTTTTTTTTTAATATTCCCTGGGTTAAGGCTAAAGTAAAAATTATTTTAATGGTATTGCAGAACATTTTACAAAAAATCGCTACTAATATTGCTGCAGGGGAGAGCCCCCTCTTTTCGCTCTTATGTTTAAAATCCTTCTAAATTAATTTAGGACTAAGAGGTTGGTGGTAAACTCTAAAACTGGCTTTGGTCAAATCCTTCTTTCCCAAACCCCGTTTAATATCAATCCCCACTCCCGTTACACAACACAACTTTAAAAAGCCATGGTTCATTTGTTTCTTATTTGGGCGTCAAATTAAAAACCAGTCCCAATTGTCTTTGTGGATCTGTTGGGGGCGCTGAACATTTGTGTTCGTGTCCTCTGACTAAGGATTTCCCTTTGGTTTTCCATCTCAAAAACTAAAAAAACCTGGTTCCAGTCTGTCGGGAAGAAATCCTTCCATTCACCCAAACTAAAATCATGCATTAAAAATTTCCTCTACAATCCTTTTTAAAAAATTCCTTAGGGTGGATTTGACCGGTAAATTATGTGGTTACAGGCGGTTTTTTTTCCCCCTCCTACTTTTTCTTTTTTTTTTTTCTTCTCCTTTCCCAAATGTTCCCTGCTTTTTTTTTCATTCTTTATATTTTATATTTATATTACTTTTGATGTATTTGCAAGAATGATGGAATAATGTATATTATTTTTCCTTTCCTTACTTTATGTTCTTTTATTATTTTAACTTTGTATGGTGTACCTTGCAATAACATATGTATTTGTTTCATTTTCCTTTAATTTTTTAGTATGAAAATTTAAATGGGTTCCCTTATAAAATGCATACTATGATTTAATCAATAAAGGTTCAACGCGGGGTGGTAGTTTCCTGGGATCTTTTTGACTCTAAACCCTTTTTTTGGGTGAGCTCGGTTTTTTTGGACTTCCCCGCCAAAAAATCTCACTTGTTAAAAAGTGTGACGTCAGTTATATCACTATTCCCAATTTTTTTTTATTTTAATTGATTCTTTTTTAATTTATTTAATTATATCAACAGAATTAAAAAATAAGGTTTAGATGAAACCCTTTTTTCCTGTAGTCCATTATGGTTCTTGAAACCAATTTTTATCCGGTCTTAATTTATATCTTTTTCAAAACCCAAATTCTAAAAAAAAACTTTTTTTTTTTTAATTTTTGTAAAAAAAAATCAGCTTTTTTTCATTTTATCGTACATCGCTTACAAAAGATATGTTAGCAATAAAAAAAATGCAAAGAAAATAAAAAAAAAATTTTTTCATGCAAAGAAACGGAAAGCTTTAAAAACTCTTAAAGGGTTTGTTCTGTATCTTTTTTCTAAGGGAAAAACAAAAAAATTTCGTTTGATTCAACCCTTTTTTTTAACACGCACAATTTTGATTTTTTTGGGGGAAAAAATAAAAGAATGTTAGACTTTTAAAGAAAATTTTGTGCCGAAATTCATTTTTTTTTTATTTAATTATTTATTTTTTTAAAAATTTTAAATAATTTTAATTTAAACAGTTGTGACAAAATTTTGTTAAATTTTCCCCAAAACTTAAAAATAGTTACAATAGAGATTAATTAATCACTCGGTTCAGATTTAAAAGAATAACTTTTATCAGGAAAAACCTTTTAAGGCAAAACCTTTATTTTCGTTCTACCTTCGTTTATTAAAATTTATTATGTATTTCTTAAAAATTTGTAAAAATTGGGGCTCAGAATAAGAAATTTTAAATTAAAATATTTTAATAAGTAATTTTTTTCCATTTTTTACCAAAGTAATTTAAGTAACCCTTTTTTAAATTAAAATTTATTCATTTATTTATAACTAAAAAGGGTAGCATATTTATGTTAAAAAAATAATAAAATGTTATAAAACGAAACTGATAAAAGGAGCTCATAAATTGCCTACATAAAGATTGCAACGAGCACATATTATGACCCAAAAAAAGGAACTATAGAAACGTGCTTATAAAACAATGTATTGATTTTTTAAATTAAAATAGGAAAGGATTTATTAATCAAACTTCAAAAAAAACAATTTTGGAAAATTTTGAATAATCTTTTGATAAGGTTTTAATCAGGATAAAAAACAAGAAAACTGTACATCTTAGGGAAAGGGGTAATCAATTTATTCCTTATTTTAAATATTTTAAAAATCCTAAGTAACTTTTAAAGTTGTCGGGGGAAAATAGAGTATAGTTTGTTACATTATTTTTAAACCCCCTTTTAAACTTGAAAAATAATTTAATTATATATTGATTTTGAGATTTTATTAGCTGAAGGGGGGAAATCAATAATCATTACTAAGTATTCTTTGAATATATAAAGGGGTTCCGAATTCATAGAATCTTAACTCTAAAATGCTTAAAATGAAATTAGTTAATTAATTCCATTAAAGTAATAGAACAAGTAATCAATATATTTAATAAATTTTACTAATATTTATTTATATAAAAATACAGTATTTCTCTCTATTCCATTCTCATTTTACATCCCTTCTTTTTCTTTCTAACTTTAAGATAAAACATTTACATGTAATCAAAATTTCACATACACAGCTATTAGTATAAACAATCAATTCTTGAATACCAGTCTTGCAGGTGTTATGTTTATAATGTGTGTGAATCATGTTTAAAAAGGGTTATCTAATATTGGAAATTTGTAATAGAACTTCGAAAAAATGAAAATCCTGTATTAGTCAGAAACTAAAATTTTCTACTCTTTTTTCACATTTACACTAATATAACCAAATAGTTTTTTTCTTAAAATAAAGCATTCAGATGTTGATAAGAATAAAGAAAAATATTGCATAAAATGTATTTTTCTATGCAATGTGTTTCAATGAACAGTTTTAGGCATTTTAAAGGATACTTTTGTGAAAATATAAGAATATCAGAGATAGCTTATATACAAGGTATGACACACACACACACACACACAAACGAGAAAAAGTGCGTAACTTGAAAAAGAGGGGAGTTGGCAACAAGTGTTTTGGTGACGTCATCCCATATGCTTACTCTATTCATGTAGCCAGTTTCACCTTAACCGATCACGCCAGTTGAGAGTACTGAGTCATTGAGTAAACGCGTGTTACTACAGTCCGCCTGAAAAAATGTCGAATCAACTTCAAGTTTCTAGTGAAGAAATCAGCCATGAAAATATTTCAAGTATTAATCGAGGTTTATGGAGATGAAACTTAGTCTCGTGCACATTTGTTTGAATGGCATTAATGGTTTTCAGGGGCAAAGGCCAGTGTGGAAGACGATGAACGTGCTAGGCGTTCAAGGTCAGAACCAAACATTGCCAAAATTCGTGATATGAGTTGATTTCCACTCACATCAGTTGTTAAACTATTAATAAATACTACTACAATGAAGTACTAAAAATACTTCGTGTGTTGAAAAATTAGGAAACAAAATGCCAGAATTCGGGAGTGATGGATGATTGCTGCACCAAGACAATGCAACCGCCCACACAGCCCGTTCTATCAAGCAATTTATGACCAGCAAAAATATTACTCTGATAGGGCATCCTCCTTATTCACCTGATTTGGCTCCATACGACTTTTTTTTATTTCCTACAGTGAAAACTTGCTTAACCCTTTATCTACCGACGGTACTTATAAGTACCACTCAATTTAAAATTACGTAGAATAACCATTTTTACGAATACTCCGACGAGATACTTAGCAGGAATATTCATTTAAATCCACTCCTCCGAGATATATGGCATCACGGGTTCTATGATGAGTATATTAGAGGGAAAGGCGAATAGTTTTATAGTAGAAATTATGTTTTCAGCTGACGACGTTTTCAGCGGATTGTGAAGATTGTCATTTTTGTTCCGAAAAAAATAGTTTATGTCAAAAGATAAGTGTTTTACTTTTTTTGTATGTTAATGAAGACCTTAGAAAACAATTTGACTATTTATTTCAAGTGAAGAGTGTGTATAATTAATTTTACAGTTGAATATCTTTAATTAATTAATTAGCTCTAACTAATTAAATTTCCCAAAGTTGAATATTTTGTTTATGTATATCCCTTAATTTTCAATGTAGTGTTTAAAAAAATATATTGCATGAAAAAAACTGCAGTAAATTATAATGCTGTAGATAAAGGGTTAAAGGGAACCCATTTTACCTCAGTTAAAGAGGTTCAGACAAAAACAGAGAACCTCCTGGAGGGCCTTCCAAAACCTCATTCTAAAACCGTTACCAGCAGTGACAACACCGAATGCAGAAGTGTGTGAATGCTGAAGAGAACTACTTTGAAGGTGATAATATCACGGAGAACTGATTCGGTATGTACATTGATTTATTGAACCAGTCTCCTTTTTTTATTATGTGTCACACCTTGTACTCGCATATGCATAAAGCATTTATCAACTGTGTTTTGTGATCGTAATTAAAAGTTTGAGAAACATCAATTTCAACTAATAGAAACAGTGAGAATTTAAAAAGTATACATTTTTAAATAAAATTTTAATAATCTACACCAGACATTTTAATAACAAGTTTTCCTCGCTGGGTGATCACATTCACTTTTATTTCAGCTCATATTTGATTTGATTTTCCATTGCGTCGACTTTTAAGGAAAAATAAAATAAGGGGCGGATCCCCTAAATTCGGTCATATTGGGGACGCCGAGGTGCCCCTTCCCTCCCC
>BMAV01015819.1:7528-18056 GCA_019973955.1 Trichonephila inaurata madagascariensis
TAAACTAGTTTGAAGGCGCCAACCTTTCCTCTTTGCAACTAGGTAGGAAAAACCAAATAAAATAAATAAAAATTCAAAGTATATAAAAACTCACACAGAAAGTGTGGGAGAAATCCACAGACTACTATTCTGCAACAAATTCTCCTAAAATCTTATAAGAAAATTCCTGAAAAAATTACATAAGAAAAGGTTTCTTCAAAAAAGAATTTTACAAAAAAAAATTTATACTCTCAAAGCTTTTTCCAAGGGTCTTGAAATTAGTGGAAAGTTATTCTGTTCACTGAGTTAAAAATCCAGATTAAACATAAACACATATTTTTAACTAGCAAGCAAAGAGAGATGGCAAACAAATTTGGTAGGCTATGAATTGATTGGTTGTCAAAAATATAGAATTTTTTAAATTTGTAAGATGTTCAAGATGTGTGTGGAAAAAATGTAAACTGTGAGAAGAGTGCTATAATATAAAAGAGCATTATATATATATGTATATACTAGCCGTTATCCACCTCTTTTGCTGAATATTTCATGATGTTGTATGACTATATATTGTTTTTTCTTTAAGTTATTAATATCTAAATCGCGTAGTATTAAGCTTGCGATGGTAGTCAAAAAAACAATCTTATGACTCTCGCCTCTCGATTTAAAAAGGACAGGGTTTGAATTTTTAAAACGGAAGTTTTCTTATCTTTACGATTTCCGTAAAACCTGTTTCTAGTGGATCTTTTCTCAACAAAAGAAGCAAGCCTACCTAAATTCAAATCTGATATTATTTATATAAATATGTAAATAAAATTCAGTGGTGTAGTGGTGAGTATTAGGGGGCCCCCTGCAAAGTCAGACTTTGCCTTTAATATTTTATAAAGTGGTTAAATACGTAAACAGGCGACAGTTAGGCTTTGGCCAGATTGAGACCAGAATATTTAAACCAGAATTGAGATAGACAATAGTCATAACCATAGCTGGCAGAATATAATTTATTATAACTATATGTATAAAGCAGAAAAAAAAATTTCAAATATTATTACGAAAAAAAAAATTGCCACATAATTAAAAAAAAACCGAAAAGCACTGAAATCCGTCTTTCAGTTCGATCAGCGCAATGCGAGAATAGTCATAAAATTAAATTTAACTTCTACTAATTTCTATTCCATCGTGCCCATTAAAAAAAACCATTGTATTAAAAAAAACTGATTCAATTAATTTTATTCTGATGTTGCCACCAAAAACTGTTTTAGAGTATGTGAAAGTAATTCCTTCAGAAATATTTCTTTTACTTATTTTAAAAGGATTATACGTGTATATTCGTAGTTGTGCATGTATGTTTTGTTTTAATCGCAGAGATTACACATTTGTGCCTATTCGAAAAGGCACCTGAAAATAAAATTGTAAACTCCATGGTTACTGTGCAAAAGCAAATTTCTTTTTTTTTTCTTTCGTAATTATTATTATTTTAAGGAATATTTTTTTGTTCAAGAAAAGTTTCCTCGTACATTTGGAAATATGAAGGGGAAAAATGTTGCTCTCAGTCATAAAAGCACCGTGACATTTCCTTGTCGAAGAGGATAAAAGCATGTTGACCTTCAAGTGCCTCTACTATGGGTTCTTATAGAAGAAAAGATCTCTTCTTCATCCGCGGACATGAAAAGACAGCGTCCCATTTCCAGATCAGATAGGGAAGTAATTTATGATACGTTTGAAAAAACAGTAAAAATAAATGAAGTCCAAGTAATGATGGAATCTTTAAGAATACTTTTTTTTTAAAATTTATTTCTGAGATATAAAAGGTGTTCTCCCCATTTTTATTTTTATTTCATTTAATATCATACATCAATTAACCAGCCACCCGTCCGGTATAGTAGTTAAGGACGCTGACTGCTGTGCCATAGGGCTTGGGTTCGAATACCGGAGGAGGCATAGATTTTTGTAAATATATAGTGCCTTTGGAGCATGGGGGTACTCTAAATAGCCGTCGAGCCGCAAGTCTTCTCGCGAGGTTGGTGGAAGGCCTCTGACCACCACCAGGGCGTTCATCCTCAAAATTGGGGTGCAACCGAGCCACAAATCGTACTGTCACCTGCACGGTGCTCGAAGCTAAGGATAACAACAGGCGTACAACTACCCCTTTGCCACGATGAATTTCGTGGGCCTTGATCTGATGTTACTGTTGATCAGATGGTATAGGTAACAACAACAACACCTTTTTCTGTGGTGTACACATACCCCTCTTATGGGGGTATTATAGTCTAAAAAAGAGGTAGACGCGTAAATACCGAGAAGGTAATCTCTATAGTAAAAATTAAAAATCTATTGATGGCGGCGGGGCGCTTGTTTACGCCTCTGACCTTTCTCTTGCTATTTTCGAATAGTAGACTTGACCACGGTTCAAAATTACTTGTTCCGTCGCCATTAGTCTTCGCGTGGTTTCAGTGAGTGAGTGAGTGAAAAAAACGTTGCACTATTCAGCTACTCGAGGGCTTTTGGCGACGGGCTTCGTCATTTTGAACCATGGTCAAGTGACGAGGACGACATTTGAGCTGGCACCCCTCTCCTAACATCTACACCAGTGATCCGCAACCCCCGGTCCACGGATCAAATGGTGCCGGGCCGCCTAAAGAACATTAAACTATTGCCATTTTATTTAAAGTGGTGCATTTCTCTCGGATTTGCGCAACTTTCCCCGGAAATCACTTTATATTCCACGTTAAATCACTTTTATTCATTTTTGGTGTAACTATATTTTATTCTGAAGGCATATTTAAATGTAACTAAATTAAAATTGTTAAATCAAAACGATCTAAAATATAATCAATCAACGTGTCCCACCCTCAGCGGGCCGCGATAAAATTATCAAACGTTGACCGGTCCGCAGCTATAAAAAGGTTGCGGAGCACTGATCTACACCACTCCTCTGATATACAAGATATAATAGCTCTTTTTAAAATCGTATCTAACACACACACATTTTTAAACAATTCCCTAAGTTAAAACAAATTCTCCCTTCTCTTAAGAAAACCTAAGACATTAAAGACCAAGCACTAATGCTAATGGAAGCAGTGCTTGATTAAGATACCTATTTTATTTAATTTCTAATTTTAAATTTAATTATAATGTCTCTTTTAACTCAATAACTTAATTTTTCTTCCTTTACCGATCAGGCAATTTTCATCTCTCTAAGTCCAAAAGCTCACTAGCCAATAGGAAACNNCCCCAGTTCTAACCGCTGAAGCCTGCTTGCTCGCCATTCGTTCCCTGCTCTAGTGGCCACACCTTCTCAACCCCCCAAACCAAGTACTCATCACAATGCCCACTCAGTTCCCGATATGGGGTGGAGGAGTCTGCCTAGACTCCAGTCCCCAATGTGATGTCGAAGATGATTTACACCACACCAATGAGAGGATGTTCTCGATAGATTCAACGTGCATCGCCCCCGCCACTACAAGGCAGGTCTTCAGCGGAACTAAGCTCAAACTCATGACACGCCAGGCTACGAGTCAGTTACCTTGACTACTGGGTTACAGTGGCCACTCGTGTGGCTTTAAAGTGCGACACAAATAAGCTATCAAATTAAATTACAGTAGAACGTCGTTTATCCGAAGCATCAAATATCCGAACCAGGTGTTTTTTTGTCAACTACATGTACTGTATATAAATACGTTTTCGAACAGTACAATGCTCAACAGTTGTTTCACTTGAGGCCAAAAGTGACGGGAAAACCCAAGGTTAGGGATATTTGGGGAATGTAGAAACCTGGATGGTATGCGATGCAGAAGACTGTGGATTTCAAATGCTAAATGATGACGAGATCGTGACTTCCGTGCAAGAAGAATCCGACTCTGTCGGCGATGAAACGGATGAAGACGAGGACAACAATGAAAGTAGCAAGGGTGCATCAAATGGGGACTCGTTTTCTGCGTTAGAGACAGCTATGGAGTGGTACGAACAACAATCAGAGTGCTGTCCTACTCAACTATTGCTGCTCAAGCGAATCAGAGTCCTCGCAGAAAAAACGAAGGAGTACAACGGTACAGAGAAAAATAGGTGATTATTTTCCACAATAAGTGTAAAATTGCGACACTTTGCACCTATTTTGCTTTTTCTTCAAACACGTTTCCCGCATGTGATGATTTTCAATATTCGTATAGTGTCCGATTTCATATACTGCAAGGAGCGCAATCGGTTTTCGGTTATCCGAACAATCGCGTATCCGAACGGTGTCCGGTCCCAATTGATTCGGATAAATGACGTTCTACTGTATTTAGAATAGCCGAATTTCACTGACAACGAAACCGGTGTAGATATGAAAGGAAGGGTGGCAGGGTAGGAATACTTTGTTGCTGTTTCTTTACTTTTATGCTAAAATTACAAGATTCGAAAGACGATTTTAGACATTTTACCGAAAATCTGTTCGTACGAAGTTCTTTTCGAAAAAAAAATTAGAATATCAGTACTCATACCTGATGCGCATCTTCAAAAACCTATTGTTCAGCGGCATCTTCATATTGAAATAAATATTTAATAAGTAAAACAAGTTGATCACAAGAACACTTAAGTTCTCCATTAGTTTCTACAGGAACATCAGAATTCCCCGTCATCAAAATTGCTCTTTAAAAATCGCGAAACGCGCTTTCCCTTTGTTTTCCTTTTTATCTTTAATGAAAGTAGCGTGAGAGAGAGAAAAAGGTTTCGAGATAAGTAAAAAGTTTCGGATTCGCTTCTGTTCGGCAGATATTCTACCGGTTTCCTTGTTTGCTACTAGTCGCATTGATAAAAATATCTTTTGTTGATATAAATCGTCTGCTTATTTTGAAATGGTGTCTGGATTTGTAGTGAATGCTTTCTGCACGGTACTGTGTCTAGGAGTTTATCTACCTCTGCTACTGTTTGTAACTTTTAAGGTGTCCGACTACGTTCGAAACCATGATTTTGCAAAAGTGTACAAACGAATATTTCTTTTAATATTTAGTGTCACTTAGATTAGAATACACTTAGAAAATTGTTTTAAGAATATTATTACAATAAAAAATTATTTTAAAGCAATATTTTGGCAAAAAATGAACTTATAATTACCTATTTTCGAAACATTCTCCTTTTATGAAAAATGCTTCTATAATAATTTTTTTTTCGCCTGTATATAGCTAAGACTGCTCCAGAGAGCCTGAACTAGGATTTTTGAAAGATTCACATTACTTTTAGAGTTATTACCAATTGAAATAATTACTGTTCTTTCGTTAAAATTTCTCCACTCTGATATACTAAAATATGGATAAATCCATTTCTAAATTATATAGCTCAAAAATCCTAGTTAGGGCTCTATACAGAGGTCTGCTCTACATATAGTAGGTAAAATATTATCATTATAGAAGCATTTTCCATAAAAGGAGAATGTTTTGAAAATAAGTAATTCTATGTTCATTTTCTGCTCAAATGTTGCATTTAAATAATTTTTTATTATAAAAATAGTTTTAAAACATTTTTATACGCATATTCTAATCTAAGTGGCACTAAATATTAAACAAATATTCGTTTGTGCGCTTTTGTAAAATCGCGGTTCCAAACATAGTCGAGAATACCTTTAAAAAAAAGCTTTTTCTATTTTAATTATTTTCCTTCTCACCTGCAAAATAAATTTTTCAATAAATACAGTTGTTGGCGAGAATTCTTTTTGTGTACTTGATTTGGCTCCGAGCCCACTGCTAAAATAATTCTTTTTTCAATTTTTGTAATCAGTTCGAAAGTCTATCGATCCAAAATGGTTGGGGTCAGTTTTGCTCATTAAAATGTATCGAATTTAAAGTCTACTAAGTTATTTTAGTCAACAAATTTTGCCCGCTTTTGAAATTTGTAAAACCTGTAGAATAATTATTATTTGTAAAACTTTTAGAATCTCAATTAACGAGATTAAAACTAAATGTCCAAAAAATGACCTAGAAACAATTTCAAATATAAAGTGAAATTTCTTGAAGTAGATATAAATTTAAATTTTGATGGAGTTTTGGGGTTATGTACCGAAAAAAATGATGATATTGATGTAAAAGAGAAAGAAGAGATTGAGACGATATTCTTTTAAATGCAGAAACAGAATTAAATCGTAAATTAGCCAAATTTGCTACAGAAAATAAATCTGAGGAATATGGCGATGTGTGCAATTACGAATAGTATGAATAATATTAAATCATCCAAAAATGCTTTTTCAATGTATTCCGGTAACTTACATGAATGGCTTTCATTTAAAGATACATTTGCATAGTTTGTTTTGATTATAAACATCTAACCTAAGAGATGCGGTTAAGATTCTCAAATCCTTGTGAACAAGTGTACGCTCATCTTTAGGGGAGTAGGAAACCTCTATACCGACAGTGTCAAATTGGCTATTTTCGATGTACCTTTTCTCAAAATCTGTTACATGTACATGTTTGAATTTTTTCATACAATTAAAGTACACCTTTCTCTCATTACACTGAAAAGAGCTTTTAGCTAATTTTGATTTTTTTTTTATAATTTATAAAGTATTTTATCAAACATAGTGAAATTTGACCCATTTTTCACATAAAAAAATTTGTAAAAAATAAATTTTTGAGTTTTTTTTCAAAAAGCTCATTTCAGTATATATTAGCCATCAGTATAAATATATCATAAAAAATTTACATACCTGTGAACAGTAGTTTCTCAGAAAAGGTACATCGAACATCAAAATTTACATTTTGAGATAAATTGATTTTAATGTATACACAGTGAGACTTCTAATCGGCTAGGAAATAAAAAAATAAAAGGCTCAACTTATACTAAAAGATACATGTTTTGGTTTATATCAGACGTTCAACTTTTAAGCAAAAACGAAGTACTTTGTTTACATTTTTTGTGCCATTCAAATGGGCGTGGCCCAGTTTCAATGATTATTTATATATAAGAAGTAATATAAAAAAAATTTTTTTTAAGTCATTTCCTACTTAGATCAACAAAGAAAAATCTTATTTTAGCTACTTTTTATTAAATAGTTACAATTAATATAAATATGTATATACATAGGACAGAATCACAATATTAAGTGGTAATTCATTTTTATTAATTATTATTGAAGTATCGTATGACATTCAAAATAATCGTGTATATAAAATTTCAGTTCAACTGAATGCTTTAAAATATGAGAAAAAAACCTTTTCAAGTTTCAACACAAGTCGCCAAAAGGGTCGCTAAGTCGCCAAAAATGATGCTAACGTGGCTGTATTTGTAATTCTTTAAACAATTAGTTTTAATCAATTAATTTTTACTAATTATAGTTAAATTATTATATTGTCATCCAAAATAATCATGTATATAAAATTTTAGCTCAATTGAGAGCTTTAAAATGTATTTTATTAGCGATTGAAATTTCCACTAAGATAAATAAACATATAGAGATTGTGAACTAATAGTAGGAATTGAAAAATATGTTTTAAGAGCTTCTAATTATCCTAGTGGTTAAAGTAAGGTATTCTTAGAAAATTTAAAATCTATACAATTTGAGAAAATGTAAAAACCTCAAATTGTCAAAAAAATAAGATTTTAGCTTTGCCTTAAACTGCTTATAAAAATGCATCCTGTTCAAAACGAGTGTGCATCAGAGATATTAAATCTGATTGATAATCATCATATCTGGCAAGACAGCCCCTCGTAAGCCAACGCCTTCCTTTGAAGATTCTTGCCCAATGACCTCTTGTTGACTTTTGTTCTCAAGTTGTCTCGTTTATAATCCCAAAGTCTGATTCCACTGAGTCTGCTCAGCTCAGCCTTGGTCTTCCCCTCTTCCGGATCCCAGTGACTTTGAATTCAGTACCTTTGTGACAACATTCGAATTATGTGGCCTATCTAATTCATCCTATTTATTTTTATGCATTTAAGGATGTCAGGTTGTTTATAAATTCTATATAATTCAAAATCGTATCTTCTATTGTTTTCGTTTACGTTTCCAAATATACTTCGAACTATTCTCTCAAAAGATGCCATTCGATTTTCTTCTAGTTTTGTTATTGTCCAAGTCAGTCTAATTAATACAACTGAATGTTTGAAGTCATTGGAACTTAAGTGTTGTCTTCTATCCTACTGGTATCAATTTTAAGCCAAAAATTATAGATCCAAAATAGGGTAGAAAGAAAATCAGAAAAATAGAATATGGGCCGTGTTTAACTGATCTCAGAGATTTTCTCTAAGATCATATCCCGACCTAGCAGGTGTGCAGCGCGTGTAATTATAGTTTAAGAAAACTAGAATGTTAGTGCGCAGTTTGTCGGTCCATTGTCCATCAATGTCTACTCTTTACACGCATCCTTCATTTGATAGAAAAATTCGTGGCAGAGCCGGCACTAAACCAATAGAAAAAGTTTTCTTTTTGCTTAAGTGGCTCACAGTGGCTCGAAAATGATTTTTGCGAGATTTGCTTTACGAAGATAGTTAATATGGTCATTATTGCCTAAAGCAGTGTTGGAACGCTTAACTTCAATATGAAGTTGGAGAAATTAAAAGTTTTCAATCTAATTCTTACAATTTAGAAGAACAAAATTGAGGGGAAAAAAGTGATTTTTGTGTCTATGGTTTTACAACGCTTATAAACAATGCCCGTTTTCCAGTGTAAGTATTATACCTCTAATAAAAACGTAATTTTTTGTGATTTTATTTGATGTCTAGTAATTTTTGAGGAAAAATCTTGCAGTTTCTTTTGATTACATGTTTTTCTTGACAAAGCCTTTTTGAAAAACATTTCGATATTCATATAGTATGATTAATGTTAATGAAGTTTTTGCCTAAATTTTATTTTATATTGTGGGTGCGCGTAGTGGTATTTTAGTTCTATATTTAAAAAAAATTAAGGGTTCTATGCGAAAAGATCAATTGAAGAGGAACATCGTAATTTTTAAAGAAAAATGGGAATTGCAATATTTTTGTGTCCAAAACAAGAATAAAATATTATTTCTGATATGTAAAAACTATTTCAGTTGCTACGGAATATTATCTTATTAAGACACTAAGACACAAATCATAAAGAAATCAAAAACGATAATTTTAAAATATTTGTTGATTTATCGATAACACTTTAGGTATTGATCCCGAATTTTCCAGCTCGAAGCTCAGGAAAAGGTTCGTTTATTTGATTTCGGGGGCAGTGAGGGAAGAACCAGTTTTTCAGATCCTTTCCAAAAAATGAAGACTACGTTCTATTTTCCAATTCATGATCACGAGATCTTTTTGGTAAATAAAAGATGTATGTTATTATCTGAGTGCATTCAACATTTAGAGCTGCGGTAGCCCAGAGGTCAAGGTATCGGATCATGGCAGACATGTCATGAGTTCGAGCCCAGTACCACTAAAGACCCGCCGTGTAGGGCAGCGATGCACGTTAAATCTGTCGAGAGCTAAAACGTCCTCGCGTTGGTGTGGTGTGGTAGTTAGGAAAAGGGGGTGCCAGCTCAGGTATCGTCCACGTCACTTGACCATGGTTCAAAATTACGTGGTCCGTCGCCAAAAGCCCTCGTGTAGCTGAACAGTGCGACGTTAATATTCACTCACTCACGCTATTCAACATTTTGCTTTCTGTATGAGTTTCCCAACATTTCTAATGGTGAAAGCCTGAATGGACTTAGATATTAGGTTACAGGTACAGGAGGAAGGAAGTATTGTGAAAGATATAGACGGTAAACCAGTGCTTCTCAAAATTTCAATACTTACGACCCAACAATTAACCATAATTTTCATCGCACCCCCCTTCAGACAAATAACAATGTATTGAATTCAATAACTTTGATACTAAAGTTACAATTCTACTCAACGACTTTTTCTTAAGTGCTACTGGTGTATATATAAACATCTCGCTCAGCCAAAGCATTAATTACCCCGGACGTATATATATACGTCTTTCCGAAGTACAATATTTTCTGTGTTCTGCTATCCATAAAATTAATCCAACGTTTTGGACTGTAATAAAAAGGCATTGACAGTGTTTTTGCGAAGGATTTACTTATTTATTCTCCTTTTCTTCCCCTTAACCCAATACATCACATACGCTGGCCTACTTGGAAAATGTTGGCATTGGGGAACGAATGGGCTTGATTAATGAAGTCACATGATAAAAAGAAACACGTGTTTTCCATTGAATTCAAAACAAATATTAAACTAATTGTACTTGTTCTACTTGTAAAGCTCAGATAAAATTTCAAATTTCATATTTGGGTAAAGATGTTTAAATGTTAGGGAAAAAAAATTTCTTCAAAAGGATTCTCAGCATTTCATGCCAACGATGCGAAGTCCAGAGGCATACCGTGAGCCCCATACAACCTTTTGCTCCAACCGTTGAGAGATTTCATCACGTCCATATCGATCTAGTTGGACCATTTCCACCATCTGATGGTTTCACCTTCCTGTTGACATGCATTGATCGCTACACCCGATGGCCGGAGGTCATTCCCGTCAGCGATACCTCCGCTGAAACCGTGGCAAAAAGTTTCATCTCTAACTGGATATCGCGCTTCGGTGTACCTGCCATCATAACCACAGACCA
>BMAV01015819.1:27330-49975 GCA_019973955.1 Trichonephila inaurata madagascariensis
AAGAAATACTGCTCGACGTACTCAATACGCGCAATTGGTCTATGATCGTCGATTGGATAGAACAGCTGAAGAACACTCAACGGATAATGTAAATTTAAGAGATCAAGTTGCAAGTACACGTGCAAATGAAATTTCAGAGCAACGCGATCAACGTCTGCGTGCTAATATATTAAGACAACGAGAGGTACGTCAACGAGCAACCAACGCACGCAGAGAACTTAATCAACAGCGGATGCAAAATCATCGAGCATTGACACAAGCATCATTTAATCGTCTTGCATTTGAATATGATCCTGAAATAGACTATTCGTCACATGCACTAATCATCATCGGTAATATGGACAAAGAGTGTCAACATTGCCATGCGTTCAAGTACAAAGGTGAATCGGCCGGTTTATGTTGTGCATCTGGAAAAGTTTCCCTTCCACCATTAAATCTGCCACCAGAACCATTAAAAACACTGTTAGCTGGAGCCACATCTCAATCGAAATTGTTTTTGCGTAAAATTCGTAAATTCAATTCTTGCTTGCAAATGGCATCATTTGGAGCAACAAAAATTGTTCATAATGAAGATGGTTGTAATTTTGAATCTACATTCAAGATTCAAGGTCAAGTGTACCATCAGATTGGTTCATTGCTTCCTATGCCTGATGCTGATCCAAAATTCTTACATATCTACTTTACGGGCGATGAGGAGCAACAAGCTAATACACGCTGCATATACAACCATATTGAGCAGATGGAGGAACGAGAAATTGTAGAAATTTTGGAAACGGTTTTGCAAAACCATAACCAGTTGCTACGATTGTTCAAGACTCTTTCTAACAGATTGCAAAATGACAACTACGCCCTTGTCATTGAAGCAGACAAAGTGCCTTATGGAGAGCCCGCAGGCTCATATAATGTTCCAACTATTAATGGAGTTGCAGTTGTTATGACTGGTGACCCAACTGAGAACGTCGAGATATATGTATACAAAGCAGAGATCATACGGTGCAATCAATTAAAGACAATCCTCGTTCTTACGATGCACTGCAGTATCCGTTGATATTTTGGGAAGGAGAAGATGGCTTTCATTTAAATATTAAACAAAGAAATTCAACTACAGGTGAAAAAGAAGAAAGTTGGCGCAATAAACATCTAGGCATACCGGTTGATGATTCGTGCTAATGAAGATAATAACATTCTCCGATGCCGACAGCTATTTCATCTGTACATTGTAGATATGTATGCAAAAATCGTAAGTGAGAGATTACGATACATAAAGTTTAATCAAGCAAAACTTCGTTCTGAGGAGTACATTCATTTGCGTGACGCTATAATCGGTAATGTAGATGCAACAAATGACATCAACAACATTGGCACGGCATATATTCTTCCATCATTATACTCTGCTAGTCCACGTCATATGCATGAATATATTCAAGAGAGAGACTTACGTGCGTGAATACGGCCGAACAGATCTTTTCATCACATTTACGTGTAATCCTAACTGGGATGAAATTAAAAATTTGCTGTTCTCAGGTCAAACATCAATGCATCGCCACTGCACGCGTTTTTAAACAAAAATTAAAATCTTTGATAAATTTAATTACACATCTCTTAGTATTTGGCGAAACACGTTGCTGGCTTTACTCTGTAGAATGGCAAAAACGCGGTTTACCACATGCGCATATTTTGGTTTAGTTGGTTGCTAAAGTGCGCCCAGAGGAAATTGACAAAATTATTTCAGCAAGAAATTCCGGATCCAAATGCTGATCAGGAATTGTTTGCCATTGTTACTACTAACATGATCCATGGTCCATGTGCTCTAAACATGATGTCACCATTTATGGACAATGGAAAATGTACGAAGCGTTTTCCAAAACCGTGTCATACCATCACCAATATCGATGGTTATCCATCTTACCGTCGTAGACAATGGTGGTCAATTATATGAATTGCGTTTGTCAAACGGTGTAAGAGTAGACATTGATCAGGGCCGATCCTAGGGTGTCGGCCGCCCGCGTGCGAAGACTTAATGTGCCAGCCCTCTAGAGAATTTTTCATATTTTGACTAATACTTATATATTTAATAACTTATTATAATATATATACTTACATATTTACTTATTATAATATACTTACATATTTACTTACTTATTATAATACTTATGTATTTAATTACTTACTATAATACTTATACATTTAATTACTTCTAAGATATATATTTACTTGCTTATTTTACTATAATTATATATAATTATAGTATATAGTTACTTATTTAATACTTATATATTGAGGTTATAAACTCATCTACCTGTCGAAGAGTAACACGTAAAACATGAATAAAAAGGCAAATAAAATTTGAAGAGCAAAACTTTATTTTTTGATCAACTAATGGGTTATGATCACGACAAAATACTTTAACAAAATAAAAAACAAGCAAAAATATTACCTTTGAAATAAAAATAGACTTTCCATAATTCGAAAAGCAAAACGCATACAACAGTATTTACTCAGAAAATATAATTTAATAAAAAAGTACTAAATCACATAAATCTCGTGAAACAAAAAGCATCTAAATCAGTCCTTCTACAAAAAAACTACTTAATATAATTAATTATAAAATAACTTTTTTGGTTTTCTAGAAAGCAAATTTGTCAATAATTTTGGTGAAATCAATGAGACTTCGGATTCACTAAAGTATGTGTCCATATCTGACAGCCTTTCTTGTGTAGTATTCCTAAAAACTCCTAGAAAAAATTCTAACCTTACCATCAGTTATGCTCACACAATTAATAACAAACTTTATTTGTTCTGTGTGACTAATTTCTGGTGTAGAGTCAATTATAGTGTAGATTTTGATTTTTTTGATAATGCGTGTTATCTCATTACGAATAGATTCGGCTAAAATAGTAATTATTTCATTTTGAAAATGCTGCCCTAAGTAGTGTGGAACTTGTGTTTCGTTATCTTTGTATTTACAGACATTATGTTTTAAATGGGAATGTGTAAATGCAAGTAATTTTTTTTATAGATATATTTATAAATTAAAAAAGTGAACACAATAACTTTTTAACAAAAATAATTTTTAATTCTACATAAAAGCAGCATTTTCAAGAACTGCAATTTGACGAAGCTAAATACTGTTTTGTGCACATTTGTCAACCTTAAGGTAGTATTACCATATACACAAAAGATAATCGTTTGTACCTGTATCCCGAAGTCGGGGGTGACCGCAGTAGCCTTGTGGTCAAGGTATTGGATCGTGGCTGACATGTCTCGAGCTCGAGCCCAGTACCACTAAAGACCCGCCGTGTAAGGGAGCGATGCACGTTAAATCTGTCGAGATCTCAAACGTTCTCTCGTTGGTGTGGTGTGATAGTTAGGAGAGGGGGTGCCAGAGCAGATGTCGTCCTCGTCACTTGACCATGGTTCAAAATTAAGAAGTCCGTCTTCAAAAGCCCTCGTGTAGCTGAACAGTGCCACGTTAATACTCACTCACTCACCCGAGGTCGGGGGCCCATATACTTACTACAACAAATCTCCATGCAATGTAATTTTTATTTTTTAGAGAACGATATAGTCGTTATATATATACAAAGTTTACTAGCAGTAGTAGGCATTTCAATTGAGTCTAAAATAAAATTCCAGGTATTTAAATAAGGTACCGTATTTCCAAAGTATAAATAATGATATTTCAAAAAATATTTTCATACCAATTTTTTCGTAACGAAAAAAAAAAGTATTTTTCAAATTCGGTCCAAATGAGGTTCCTAAAGTTTGCCGCCTCGGACATGCGACCAGTTTTCCTGGCCCTAGATCTCCTGCTGCCAACATAGAGATAATAGTAAACACGGTAAGGGGATAAGTGGATTAGATCATATGAAATTCCTCTCCAAATAGGAGAGTACATGTTAGAGGGCAGATACATATAGATCAGGATTAACTTTTAATTTATGTTTTCTTTTATTTCTGTATTTTAGAGCTATGTTGTGAATCGCTTGATTCGCCCATTTGATTATATGGCATCTGGTTGCAATTAAGACTTTTTGTTTAAAAAAAAATGTATAAAACTAGTATTTTTTAACATAGTACTAAAGTAACATTAAGATACTGCAACATAAAATTAAATTTAGAACTTCGCTAACATTAATAATACTATGGAATATTGAAGTGTTTTTGACACACATTACACGCTTTGTAATGAAAATCATTCACTCAAAAGTCAAAAGAAGCTGCAAGATTCTTTCGCTTATAATACCAAATAAAACTACAAAAAAACTACCTTTTAACCCGCTGACGATGAATGGATAGATCATTAGATGAAATTTATTCACCTCGGGCTAAATACAGTTTATTTACTGTACACAGGTATATTTATGCAGTTCTAGGATAAATATATAAAATTACAGGAACACGTGGGGAAGAACTTCCCGCGCGATGCGTACACCAGAAAATCCACCGTCTTAATCAATCAACTCCCGGTTTCCCACCAGGGGGAAACTAAACTAGTACTCTGTCTGGTGGCGCCATCTAGCGGTCATTACAATAAATAAATAATAAATATTACCATTTGTTACAACCTTTTGATAGAGGTATAACTCACTAAAAAAGAAAACAAGCATTGTTTATAAGCGTTAGAAAACCATAGACTTATTATTAAATGAAAACTTTCAATTTCCCTAAATTCATATTGAATTTAAACATTTTTAAATATTTTCGTAAAGCAACTTTAGAAAAAATCCTTATTGTGATGCCTTTATTAAGCATTAAGCAAACAAACAGAAAAAACCTCCTTTTTTAATGCGGTATTGTCGGCTCCAACATGAATTTTGCTGTCAGATGAAGGATGTTAGTAAAGAGTAGTAGATATATTTACCGAACAATCTGCCAACACACTACACACTAACATTCCATTTTCTTTTTTTCCCCTAAAACTATGCTGTGTTATCGGGACTTTATTTTTCAATAACTGTTGAAAAAAATTCAGCATATATATATTCAATTATAAGTTTTATTTTGAGAAATTCCTAAAAAAATTTTTTTGATTGATAGAACCATATACAGCCTGCGGCTGCCCGCGTGCGGTGCACGGGCTGCACACCTGCTACGATCGGCCCTGACATTGATAATCGCTGGGTGGTTCCATATTCACCATTGCTGTGCAAAACCTACAAAGCACACATAAACGTTGAGTTATGCAGTTCGGTGAAGTTCATCAAGTACATTTGTAAGTACGTTCATAAAGGCAGTGATAAAGCTATTTTTGCCGTTCAAAATGTAAACGACAACGATGAAATAACACTTTATCAAATGGGACGATACATTTGTAGTAACGAAGCTGTTTGGCGCATTTTTAGTTTTCCTGTACATGAAAGGGATCCTGCTGTTATACATTTGTCTGTGCACCTTGAAAATGGACAGCGCGTTTATTTTGCAGAGTAGACTGTGCTCTACAACAAGCTTTAATAGTTCCAAAAACAACCCTTACCGAATTTTTCAAACTTTGTAATAGACAAGATCTTTTTGGTCGATTAGCAAAGACATTAATGTATACTAATGTTCCTAAATATTTTACATGGAATAAGCAATCAAAAAATTGGGAACCACGAAAACGAGACATTCTAGTCCCAGGATTCACCTGCATATTCAGGGCCGATCCTTGCAGGTGTGCAGCGCGTGCACCGCACGCTGGCGGCCGCAGGCCACCTATAATTCTATCGATCAAGCAAAATTTTTTGTGAATTTCTCAAAATAAAATTTATAATAAGTTCAATAAATATGCTGAATTTTAAATAGTTATTGAAAAATCAAAATAAGTCCCGATTTCCCAATAGTATAACATAGTTCGAGAAAAATAAGAATAGACTTCAAGCTCTGAGAAACATTCCTTCTCATCAGGGGTGTAGCCTGCCTTATCAGGGGGCTAGTATCAATGATCCGGGCCCTCTAGCTACAGGGGCCCCAGACGTGAGTAAGCAAAATGTCGTAAACTGTTATTAATGGTCATATTAAGAGTTCCTTTCTACGTTTATAAAATAGTATGTCACTGGCGTCAAACGATATAAATTATTCGTGTGCATTCTGAATCTCAGGACCCACAATAAAAAAGTTTAAAAGCTGTTAAAATTACTCAAAATGATGAGAAAACAAAGAATGGTATGTGGTCAGAAAGCGGGAAAAACTTTTCATTCAAAGCGGTTCGACAAAAAGATCGTTTGAAGTGAAATACAAATAACACTTGGGATGGGAGAAATCCATTCAGAATGTTATTTGCTTGTAAATGAAAATACCCCTTTTCGTCTGTTGATTGATTAACTGTAATAAACGTCGCACTAAGAAGCTACACGAAGGCTTGGCAGTTGGAATTTTTTTCAGAAATTGCCCAGTGAAAGAGAATATTAGATTTTATTTATCTCTGTTACTTTTTATTTCTGTAACAACCAAAATACCGAATGTGCATTCAGTCAGCTTCCCGTTCCGAGAAAGATCTGGCCCATAAGCGCCAGAAGTCTTCTGTCACCCTCCAAATCTATAGCTAGTTATTTTTTAACGAGTATCAGGAGTTCTTAACGCCAGTCCCATGGGAGAAAGGGAAAGGGGCGTTAAGGAAGAATTTCAACACATTGGACAAAAGTGAGGAACATCACGATCAAAATTTATGACATGCTTAAGGACGAATCAAAAGAATGAAGCATAATGACCCTCAGAAAAAAAGACTCCCTTTGAAGGAAAACTGAGGAAATTTTGCGTCAATTTGACTTCCGAACAAATTTAATTAGCTTCCTGCGCTTACAAGACAAAAGTTCGGAACAACAAAAATGGTTAAACGACAAAAAAAAAGGTAACGATATTTTCACTTTCAAATTCTCTTTTCGATTTTTAAGATTTAATGCCCAGGTATTTTAATCATTGCTTAAGACAAAGTGAAAAAAATATTTTGTTGCATTTGTGCTATTACTATTTTATTTATTTATTTTTCGTTTTACATTTATAAATATAAATAACTGTCATCAGTTTCTTAGAATACTTTCATGTTGATTAACATATTTAAGTGTATGTCTGCATAGCTTGAATGTACCGTAATCTTCTTAAAACATTTTCAACTGACATTGTTATTCAAAATGAAAGAATATTATTTACCTCTCGTATAAAAATAATTTCTTTAGTCACTTATGAAAAACGATAGTAGTTCATTTAAAATACAAAACACTAATGAGCCTTTGAGTACATTCATTAATTATTTACCATACTTGAAAGGATCCTAACAATAGCTCGAAATTGAAATAAAACGTAGTTATATTTATTTTGATTATTTTGTTTGTAATCATAACGTATTATGATAATTTTGTTTAGTAATAAATGAACCAATCTATAATTTCTAAATATTTAATTTAAATTGCTTCAAACTGTGAAAAAATTTTTCAAAGAAATAAAGTACGTTAAGTTTACTTAAAGATATACACACATTTTTTTTCTTTTTATTGAGGTAACGTGAAATAAACACATATATATATATAATTTTTCTAATATAATCTAAGACTGCTAAGAGAACCATTATTTTGTAAGATTGAATTTGAAAAGCACAAATTATTTTTTCTTTTTGCATTTATTGCTATTTTAAGAGTGATTTGCACGATATCTTCTTGATTAAGATCTTTTACTCAGAGAATTTGAAAAAGAATATTTAATGCAACCTAATAATTAATTATGTGTATAATTAATTATAAAAATACATAAAAATCGTATAATTTCCTTAAAATATTGTATAGCATTCTATATGCTTCTAATAAAGTTAATCAAAATTCATCTATAACAATCTATAGCAATATTTAAAATCTTTAAAAAAGGCAACAATAAGAATGTCAGAACTATGGCAGAAATTTCTTATAAAAAGCATTTAATGAAAGGTTTATTTTTACAGAACAATAATAAATG
The DNA here is from genome assembly GCA_019973955.1 of Trichonephila inaurata madagascariensis. Taxonomy (NCBI): domain Eukaryota; kingdom Metazoa; phylum Arthropoda; class Arachnida; order Araneae; family Nephilidae; genus Trichonephila; species Trichonephila inaurata. The sequence continues at coordinate 35,254 of BMAV01015819.1, forward strand.
TTTTAAAAAAAAAATAATATTCTTTTAGTTGATCCTAGTAGTATAAAACTATTTAATAAAGTGATAGCAAAATGCATTACAGAAATAAAATATAACAAAAACACAATTTATAAAGTAGATAAGAGAGTGATTTCAAACAAAACAGAAATGTGAAAAATTATTCTATAAGTAGTAAGGTTGTGCAATCTTGAGTATTTTTAATGTAATTAAAATATAAATTTAGTTAAAAAATTTTTAATTTCTTTTGTGACATGTGGCCTTTGTCAAAAAGTTTTGACCTTTCTTAGAAATTTCAAATTATTCTAGAAATGTTTTATTGTTCTGTTTAATCTCAAAGTTTTAAGATATTTGTGAAAAAACAAACAAGTATAATAATAGTATTAATGTTTTATTAACATATTTAGAAACTTTACAAATTCAGAGTATTGGGATCGTGTTTCTATATAGTTTTTTTAAAAAAAATACCTTAGAATTTTTGAAAGCTTACTTTTGGTGGAGATATTTTAATAATTTTGATTTTTTTAATTTGGAAGCTAAGTTACGTTTTGTTCTAGAAATGAAACTATGATTTCTATATAAGGAATAAAAGAATTAAACAAAATATGTTTGTATTAAATCAGAAAATTGATAATTCAGTCGGAAAATTTTAAAAAAAGATGAAATGTAATTTTTTGAGAGTTTGGAAAAAAAATTAAAAAGCTTAAGATTATTATTTTAATTTTCTAAATATTTAATGGAAAAAAATTACAGTTTGCAATAATAAATAGAAAATTTTAAAAAGTTTGAAAATTTGAATTCGATTAAAAAGGAATTAAGTTATTTTTTAATTCGAAACTTATAACTTTATTTTCAAGTATTCACAGAAATTCCTTCCACGCTGCTACAGAGAAATAAATTATATGACTCGGAAATCCTCCCTCGGGCAGACCCGAGGCTTTGTGCAAGCATCGAAGTTGCAAAAGAAATGGTCTCGACTTTCCCTAATGTAGAGATACTTTTTAAAATATTTTTAACTGTACCGATATAGAATGCATAAGGTGAGATCTTTCTCAGTTTTAACCCAGCACTTCCCGCGCAGAGTATGTCATACCCACCGTCTACCTTTTTTCAACGCTTCTTCTAAACTTTTTTTGGAAAATTGATATTTTCTCGTGTAGCTGACTTTAAGGTCATATCCTTTGAGGATCTTAGCTTGTAGGCGAATTTTAAATATATATTTTTTTGGATACCGCTTCTTCGGGTATGCCATACCTTGCGCTTGAATCGCCGTTACAGTTCTGAATGCATGAGCACGTTTTAAATCTCCCTTATGCTATGGCGTATTCTTGTAGTTATAATGAAGTAATTCAATGGATCTAGTATTAACAGATATAACAGTATTTTCGGATGAAGAAATTCTGTTCGTGATTATGATGAGGAAGAATCAAATGATGAAGAGTACAACAGCAAATATGATTCCTCCACTGAAATCGATCCAGATTTAGAAGAGGGAGACAGTGTTGAAAATAAATGTTTTATATGTATAGACACATAAAAATTTGTGAAGAACGTGACTTTAAAGGAGACAACTTGTACACACATCCACTTTCAGATGAACTTTTGAAAAGAAAAAAAAACACCTATTGCTAGAACAATAAGAGAAAATAAAAAAAATTCTAAAATAAGATGTAGACGGTATATACAGCTCTTCAATGAAATAACTTCATAGATATTTTTCCTGGTAAAAAACAGCCGACTGAGAATTAGAAATTATAGTGAAAAATGATCTTAGTCTTCCCAATTTCGCTCAAGCATTAAGAATTTTTTTTAACCTTACCTGTTTCTGTATAGCTTCCGGTAAAAGAAGCTTCAGTAAATTAAAAATTACTTGAGAAATAATGTGACACAAGAAAGGCTTTCAGATTTGGCCATAATCTCAATTGAATCCGAAATCTCAGAAAAAATTGATTTAACCGAAACTATATTAACAAATTTGCTTCTCAGAAAGCCATAAAAGCTATTTTATAGTTACAGTAAAATCCGGCGTATAACGTGCCCCTACACATATTCAACGTATAACACGCACACCCTCTTTTACGAAGAAACCTGAAATGCATGTGCGCAGTGATCTTATGTTTTGAAGTCCTTTATTCGAGTATTATTCCAAGCATTAGTAAAAAATAGTGTACTTTCAGAATTACAACCCTTTAAGTTCATAAGGAATGTTATTTCTTTCACAGAGATAGAGTATTTCGCGATATATATGTAAAAGTCTGATCTTTTTCTATGCTCATCTTTTTGTATTTTTAAAGCTCTCATTTTTTATACCCGGTGTATAAGGCGCACCCATAAATTTCGATGTTATTTTTTGAGTTAAAAGTGCGCGTTATACACCGGAATTTAAGGTATAGTTTATTACTTAGTCTTAGTAGAGGGATTGATTTATATACTTTTCGTTTCACGAGATTTGTGCCTTATTTATTTTGATTAGATTGTATTTTTTGAGTAAATTCTGTTGTTTTGCTTTTATAATTATTAAATGTTTATTTTTATTTTAAAGGTTATGTTTTTGTCAGTTTATTATTTTGTCGCTATTATAACTCATTACCTGGCCAAAAAAAGTTCTTATTAATGTGTTTTACTTTTTATTCTTACATAAGTAGATGAGTTTTTAACGTCAACGTTAAGTATTAGTCAAAATATGAAAAGTTCTCTAGGAGGGCGGCCGATACCCTAGGATCGGCCCTGTGTATATTTATGGCAAATACTTTAGGCCGATTATATACAATTCATCCTAAGCAACGCGAATGCTTTTTTCTGCGTTTGTTATTGGTTAACGTTCCTGGACCGACATCTTTCCAATATTTGCGAAAAATCAGTAAAACTTTATACGATACTTTTTTCGATGCGTGTCGTGAGTTACATTTATTAGAAGATAACCATTGGGATCTCTCTCACACTTGCAGATGCATCACTGAGCTCAACTCCACAGCAAATTCGTCATTTATTTTCAATATTAACAACGTGTTTTCCGTCTCAAGCATCTGCTCTGTGGAACAAATATAGACTCAATGAGTAAGGATATTTTGCATCGGATTATTAGAAATACTAATCAAAATCTCAATATTGAATTTTCGGTCGAAATAAATAACGAATTATTAATGATTGAAGATATTTGAATTCTTATTTCAAACATGCCACTCATCCATTTTGGCATGCCATCGCCGAACCGCCCAGCAGCAGATATCAACAGCGATGTTCAGAGTGAACACCAGTTTGATATGACTTCTTTTGTTGTTGATAATGAACAATTGCTTACTGCTGAACAACGAAATGTATATGACCAAATCAACGTATCTATTGCAGCAGAAGGTGGATTCTTTTTTCTGGATGGACTAGCAAAACATTTCTATCTCACTGATACTTGCGCGCATTCGATCACAAAATCATATTGCATTGGCAATTGCTTCATCAAGCATTGCAGCAACCTTACTTGATGGTGGACGCACTGCGCATTCAGCGCTTAAAGTACCTTTAAATGTCCATACAAATCCCGAGGCAATGTGTAATATAAAGAAGCATTCAGGCATGGCTGAAGTTTTGAGAAAATGCAAAATTATTATCTGGGATGAATGTACAATGGCCCACAAGCATTCGCTTGAAGCTCTCGACAGGACCCTTGAAGATATCAAAAATAATACTAGGCTTTTCGGTGGTGCTCTACTGTTGCTGTCTGGTGATTTCAGACAAACATTCCCCGTGCGACATATGCGAATGAAATAAACGCATGTTTGAAAGAATCTTATCTATGGCGAAGTGTTAGTAAATTATACCTTACCATTACTGTGTGTTCAACTTCAAAATGATCCATTAGCGTCGAGGTTCTCTGAACAATTGCTAGACATTGGCAATGGTAGAATTCAATTGTATGAAGATACACAATATATTCAACTCCCAGAAAATTTTTGCAACATTGTGGCTACCAAAGAAGAATTCATAAAAAGTATCTTTCCAGATTTACGACATAATTATACTGATCATGCATGGCTACGTGAGCGAGCTATTTTAGCGGCAAAAAATTTAGATGTTGACGCCATCAATTTCAAAATACAACAGTCATTGCCTGGTCATGAAATTACATTCAAATCGATCGACACTGTTGTTGATCCTGATGAAGTAGTCAATTATCCTGTAGTTTTTAAATTCACTGGATTTACCAGGAATGCCACCACATAATTTGCGATTGAAGATTGGCTCGCCTATAATTTTGCTTCAAAGTTTGAACGCACCGAAATTGTGTAATGGCACGCGATTAGTCATAAAAAAAAATCATGGGCAACATTCTTGAAGCCACTATTTTAATTGGAAAATTAAGGTGAAGTTGTACTTCTACCACAGATCCCAATGATTCCTTCAGATTCACCCATACCATTCAAACGTTTACAACTTCCAATTCGCTTGACATTTGCTATGACTATTAAGTCACAAGGTCAAACTATGAAGATCCGTGCTTTTCTCACGGCCAGTTATATGTTGCGTGTTCCAGAGTTAGAAAACCATCGAATTTATTTTATACCCCTCAAGGATTAAAAGGAAGTATTGTACATCCAATGGCATTAGGATAAATTATAAGTTTATGTACAATTTAATAAATATACCTGTTATAAAATAATTTGAGTCTCAACTTTTTCACCTTTAATTAAAACACAAGTTAAGTTTTTATTCACACACAGCCTCTACATTTAACTTCGCTCATAGTTTACACATACTCGCACGCTATCGATTGATTGAATTGTGATAACCGTACAAGTAATGACGTTAGATATTGTAATAACTTTTTAATACAAATTTTACTCAAAACGGTCCAGATTGTTAAAGCTTATTAAGAAAAATTTAGAATTTTTGAATTTAAGATGTGTGAACAGGACGTCTGTCGGGTCCACTAGTTTATTATAAATCTGCAATTACAAGTCTTAAATAAAAGAAGTAACGAAAATTATTACATTGATTATAATATATATTTTCAAAATCTTAACATGTGATCATTAGAGGTAAAGTTTAATGAAGGGGAAAAAAGGGAAGGAATATGAATAATCTAATATGTGCTTATAATAATAACCAATATGTAAAATGAACTACATGGAATATGTTTCTGAAGGTAAGAGGTAAATGGCCATTTTTAAATGGGTCAATTATAGGCCCATGCACACACACACACACACAGAGATAAAACAAATTTTTTTTAAAAGGGTAAGAAAGTTAAAAGTGCAAACCACATACCCTGACAACAAATTTTTTGTGCAGCACTGCATTAAAAAGAGAAATATATGTATAAATAATAAATCTAATACAAAAGATTTGGTCTTCCAATTTCAAAATCATATAATTACTTTATTAAAATAAATATTACTAAATTTCAAAAAAAAATATTGTTTACTGAGCAAGGCCTAACAAAGTATTTTGATTTCTAGAATGTTACAACTCTAACTCTACAAGCAAGAAATACTCAAATATAACACTAAAATTTTTTAAAAACACGTTATAAGAGACTACATGTAAAACATTTACATTTTTTTTAATTAAATATTTTTGCAATATCAAAAATGGCACCAGATTTCTGCCCTAGGTTCAAAAAGTCTTTCCTTTTAAACTACTGTAATATTTTTTTAAAATTAATAAATAAGTTTATCTTGTTTAATAGTAGATTTTTTTTGTTATTATGAGACTTGGACAATAATTTTTAGGTTGCTTTGGTAATGAAAGACATTTCCAACTACATATTCCACCAATGTTTGTCTAAGACGTATTGATCACTTGTTTTTATTCGGTACTTTCAGCTCTTTTTAGTACTGAAACAAGTTATCTTATAACACACACACACATATATAAAATCCGAAGGTAAACAAACGTATCTATTTATGTATGATGCCCAATTTTCTCACGAACCACACGACGCAGAAACTCGCCGAAAGTACCAAAATTTCGGGAATGATCCGAGGAATCCGTTTTGACCATTTATATTCCGATTAGTTAAAAAGATATCAATTAAAAACCTTAAAACGCATAATTAGTACCATTTCTCACCGCCAGGGGAAAATTCGGAACTTACTTTTTTTCAGACGCGATCTAATTTTTTTCATGAGACTCACACAAAAAATAATTAGATTCAGAAAGATTATTTATTTCGCCACGAAATGCTATAATTTATTTTACAAAATAATTATGTTTTGTTTTTTAAAATGAGTCGAAATTGATACGTTTTAAAAAATACGATTTCTAAATCGTTCCGCTTGCATTTTCTTTCGCGTTAATGAAAAAAATATTTTACACTAAAAAAGTTTATGCTTTTCTCTTTTAGAATCAGTCATTTAAAGAATTTAATGTCAAAAACTGTTTTTTTATGATTTTTCAAAAAATACTCAAAATTTTATTTAAATACTTCTTTATTTATAAAAATAACCCCACAAAACTTTTTTACCGTGTGTAGAACGATATTATACATAATCTGTACAAAGATTGCAATGAGAAATTGAAAAAAATCTTCCTTTATTTTAGTTATTTTCACTGCTTTCCCGGAAGGAACCGACGGCGTGTTTTGTTATAGACGCTGCTTTATAAAACGGTAGGTCCCAGGTTCGAAACTAAAGAGATATCCAATTTCGCAAACCACTATTTGTTAAAGTTTAAAATTTTTTTAGTGGAATTAAAAAGGTTAAAATTAAAATAAAACATCAAAATGTTTTTATCAGTACATGTATATATATATAGGCTTTCCCCATACTGTTTTTTTTTCTAACTTATATAAATTTATATTTTTAATCAAGCATTCAAAAAAAAAAAAAGCAATTGTTTCAATAGCTATCTGTAAATTTTTCTTTTATTTATTATTTATAGAAATTTGATTTTAATAATTATTTGTTTTTTTAAAAGGATTACTTCTATTATTTCATTACTAAATGAATTTTTTGTTAATTAAAAAGTACATCGTCTATTATTTTGGATCAAAATACATTTTAGAGATTGATTCATGAAAATCTGAAATGTCTATTTTATTATTTTAGATTCTTAAAGAACGTTCAGAAAAAAAGCAATTGTAGCTATCTGTAAATTTCTCTTATTTATTACTTACATATATTTATTAAAAAAACAAATTTCTATGTTTTTTTTTAAAAGGATTATTTCTATACTAGATGAATTCTTTGTTAATTAAAAGTACATCGTCTATTATTTTAGATCAAAACACATTTAAGAGACATTTTTAAGAACGATTGATTGATTCATGAAAATCTGAAATCTATTTTATTATTTTAGATTCTTAGAAACTAACTATTATTATAAAACGATGAACGTTTTTGTTTTACTCTGAGCATCAGGATCTTTTCTTTCTATTGCTTCACATTAATAATTTTTTAATTCTAACTTAATATTTTTTTTATAAGTCATACATTGAAATTTGAAGCTATATCTTATCTGTGAGAAGGAGGGGAAGATAGAACAATAATTTTACACTAAAAAAAAAAACCCGTGTTCGGGCTATAGAGAGGGGAGAGAAACCTCTTAACCCGCGATCACTCGAGCGGGGTGTTCTGTACACCCCAGCAACAAGAAAAGCCTCCTACAATTCTAAAAATAATGCGCAGAGCCACGATTTTTTCTGTAGCTGCTCATTTTAGGTCATTGAACCTTCAGACCTGATGTAATCAATCTCGCTAGAACGATTGGAATGTAACGACCTTCAAATGTTTATTTGGGGTGCTGAGAACACCCCGCGAGTGATTGAGTTATACTTTCGTACTCGAAGCATCTACGGAAAAGTACATTTTACTCTTTATGCTTACATTTTTTTTTTTCAAATATATTAAAATGCATGAATATTTTATTTAAAATTTCAATAAATGTGGTATAAAAATAATATAATTCTATAGAATAATTGTAAAATACAATTTTTTTAAAAAAATTCCAAAACATTTTCTAGAAATTATGACAAAAACTCCATGTGAAAGGGAGAAATAGCGACTTTGTCGTCTATTAGATACTGTATCAACAGATTGAAAAAATGAACTAAGTGAATTCGATGACTGCATGATTTCGTAACCAAAGTTGGAGAGATGAACCTTGAAATCGTAAATTTTTATAATACAGGTGGTGTTGATACCACTGATGAAATGTGCAGTATATATTATGTATCGCGAATATGTAACCTTTGGCCATTGCGAATATTTTATCATCTACTTAATACCGCAGGAATTAATGCTTCCTTTGTCTATCATTCGGTTCTTCCTGAAAATAAATGAGACATTCAATATTATTAGAAGATATTAGAATGGATCTTGTGCAGCCACAGTGGGATATGAGATTGGATTTCCCAAACCTTAACAAAACACTCAAAAGAAGCTTTATACTGACACAGAATATATTAAAAAGAGCATTAATCCCCCTAAAAAAGGGGTGTTGCACTGCTTGTCCACGGGTAAAAGATGTAAAAATTATTTGTTTTGTCTTCAATGTAAGAAAAATATGTGCTTAAAGCATATGAATAGTCTGCTCTGAATGTTTGAAAAATGATTTAAATATTATTTTTCTACTTTTTACTATCCTTATCATTAATTACTGGTAATACGTTTTACTTGTGATTTATGAAAAAATATAAAATTGTGTACTTGAAAATGAAAATTTTGTAGGTTTAGTTTAAATTAATGCTAGTCTCATTTGAATGCAATAAATTTAACAATTTTGTTTGTATAATATAAAAAAACCTCTTATACTTCATAAATATATATCATAATTGACATAAAAAAATTTTCATATTTAAATACATGTGTTAAGAGTTTGGGGTGTTCTCTACACCCCGCGAGTAACGAAGGTAGAAAAACAGTCGCGAGTGACCGCGGGTTAAATCAAAAATAAGTGAAATGGAACAAATTTCGAAGTGAAATTTTTTGACATAATTTTAGAAATCACTCACATTGTGCGTGTACAAACACACATACAGAGATGTTGGTGTCATGAGGAAAAGCCCGAGCAACGCCGGGCTAAGCAGTGGAGGGGTTATTTTGAAAAAGTATTAGTAGTGCTGATTTTGTGAAGGAAAAAGAATTTTATAGAAGTAGAGATAGCATGTGCAACGCCGGGCCATGCAGCTAGTAGATATATATTTTTCCTCAAGTTAGCTTTCTGAATAGATATTTGCTGGAATATTCAAAAGCTCGAGAATTCATATGCATTTATTAATTAAAGTTGTTTTAATATTGGGTTCTTTCAAACCCTGTTCGTTAACAGAATTTAACAGCGCCCTTTGCTATTATAAAATATAAATTATGAGTTAAACAATCCAGCTTTAAGAGTTTATGTGGTTAAATATAATGGCTCAGTATTTAAGTAGCGTATTTACAGCTTTTAAAGGCATGTCTGTCAATGGAACATTGCTTGTTCTTTAAAAAATATTACATCAAAAACATTTGTATTTTTTTCTGAGATATTGAATTATAGAAAACACAACACCTAAAATACAAACACAAAATGTGGCCACACTATACAATAAATTTTGTTTAATGGAGGTTTAACTTACATATTATTAAAAAGAGATTTTAACACAAGTATTGAGATACAAGAGAAAAATGGTGAATACATACATTTACTAAGGTAACACTACTTTATAAATGACAATGGAACACTGAGAGTTTTGAAAATTAAGGTTTCAAAAAACACATTCTGAAGTGAATATTGCAGTTAGTTGAAGTTTCCAATTGCATTATACAATAAAAAAAGGGGGGATGCAAAATCAATTCAGGAACATGACAGGATGATTAATGATCTAAAAACAAGTATGAAATCTTTTTTTTCCATTAATGATTACAGATGATGATTACATACATACAAAAAAACCTAACGATAAGCAAAACTGCTGTTCCAGACAAGGGGATTTAAAAAAAAAAAAAAATTGAAAATGTTCCACGTTCATATTTTTACTAATTCACATCAGACCACCAGTCTGTTCTTGATACACTTCAATGACATCATCATTCTCCATCTCCAACTGTAAGGGAAAAAAATATATTTGTAATAAAAAAGTTGTTCTACAATTTTAAATAATTTCTATAAATCTCTTATACAAAAACATTGAGACAATTACATTAAAAACATTTTTGAGGGGAAAGGGAATATCCTAGCATTTTGCACCAATTATCCTTTTTGTTTTGTTCAATTTTGCATGATAGTATATCCTGAAAAGTTAGATGACAGTGATATCTTATCACCTTCATGTCATCTTGTTACATGAGCCAGAGGAGTTTTTTTTATGCAAAGCTATTAGAGACATAATGCACAACACAGTAAACCGTATTTCAGATTAATAGGGGCATTACATAACATATGTTTTTCATTATTTTGTAAGAAATATAAGTCTTCAAGCATTGCAGGTGCTTATTGCAAATAAGATTTTTTTTTCTGAAGGAAAACCATGAGCCATATAAATAAATCCTATTTTTGAAAAAAAGCACTAAAAACGAATACTTAAATTAATTTTTAAATAATTTTTCATCCAAAAGCACAATTAAAAAACAGCGAATAAACATTTTATCCTTAAAAACCCAAGGATGAAAAATCAATTAGTAGAGGCTACACAAATTTTTAACTATAAAATCAGCTAACATGTTTTCACTTTTTGCTTTCTTAAGACCGTATCACACGTACACGTTTCAAGCAATTTTTCGTTCAATTCGTGCAATTTTTACTCAGTTGCCATAGCAACCGTTTTAGAACAATTTTTTGCTAGCGAGCTTAAAAAGTTGTTCCAAATAAAATTGCTTGAAATTCCAGCCAATGGGGTTCTTCGGCGCCCTACATCAAAAACAAGATTGCGGCTCCAGTTTCGTCTAACACTTCAGATATGCCGTATAATATTTTAAATAGAATGGTGCTCAATTGCACAAGCGAAATGAAAGAAATAGTTTTGGATGTTCATTTTCCGAAGCAGAAAAATCGACGAGTAATTTTTCAATGTGGAGATAGAGCGCGGCTCTGACGTCAGAGCGTGTCGTTTTGTTTACGGCAACCCTTCCCCCTCAGATTCGGCCAAAAATTGGACGAAAAAATTGCATGAAAAATATACGTGTGATACGGCCTTTACTGGGAAAAAGGACAATTTTGCTGACAAAAAGCAGTAAATAAAAAATAAAAAAAAAATAATCAAATTATTTGAAGCTTTAACTATTCTTTAGATATATATTTTCTTTTGTTTTGCAAAATTTCAGATCTTGGATAAAAAATTCTAGAATTATAACTTTAATGCTCAATTTTATTTGCATGCCTACAGCAAGCTTTAAACTGATTTCTCAGGGGGAAAAAAAAACTAGATTTTTTTCATTTAAATTGCTACGGCATTTTTCCTACTGAGTCAAATACTTTGATGTTTTTCTAACTATTTATTGCTTTAATGCAAGTAATAAAAGTTGGCATGCATGTTTCAACCAAAGCAACATTTGTTATTTGAAAATGGTTGAACTTTGTGAATTCATACATTTTACACTGAATTTTCAATAAGCACAGATAAAAAAAAGTATTTTACAAATTTCAACCATGTTAATATCGAAACCTATGCCAGCTTTTGTTAATACAAAGTTTGACATACTTGTAAATCAAATTTAATGTATGCACATCAATTACTGCTGGAGTAGCATTTTGAAATCAATCCTAATATTTAAATAATATATGTCCCCTTGGCAGAAGGGGGAAAAAAAGGATGAACCACTACACATAATTATGATGTACATATTTAAAGAGTATATTCGGATTATTGAACTGTAGTGTTGATATTTAACAGCATTACACTTTCCTTACATACAAAATATAGCAGTATACTGAAAACTAGACAAGGAGGGGTCTTATATTGTGTGTCCAGAGGGCATGTTCATATGGTACACACCCCTTTAAGAGAACTTTTTTTAAATGGCTTAAGTCCTAACTATCCAGCTGAATGCATGCAACAATGAACTTTTTAACAGTCCATGCAACCATTCTATGTGAGAGGCATTCCTCTCTTCCTCACAAATGCTACTCCATCTAGAATTATCCCAAGCCCAATGGGTGTGCCTTACAACTGAGGTTTAATATACTGTACACACCCCAATAACAGGACTGCTTTCAAGCCAGATTCGTATTGATACTTTCAACTATAATATTAGTAATAAATTTGTTAGAAAATTCAATTTTAAGGAGGTCCAGCACATCCATAGGAGCCCATGTTAAAATGTGTAGAGTTTATGTACCTTTTTCTCAGAAACTACTTCTTACGGATAAAACTTTTACAGTAGGCGGTTATGTGTACTATTAATAAAACTTTAACAAAGGCATTTGTCTTTATATTGAAAAAAATTATGAATTTTCTAAAAAATGTATACAACACCCTCCCCTAAAATTTAGAAAAGCCTTATCTAAAAAAGTTTGTCAGATATATCTAATCCCTCAATTAAAATGTGTTAACATGTTAAAAGTATGCTCACTGAAAATTTGATTATATAATGAGTTTTTGAGAAAAAGGTACATAAAGTGAAAAAAATTACATTGAGAAAACAGGCTTTAAAGTAAAAATTTGTATCATAAAATCCTGCATATTATAGCACGCATTTTTAACACAAAATATAACATTGAAATTTATGGATGCACATAATACACCAGGTATGGAAAATGAGTTTCAAAAATAAAAAATAAGAGAAAGAGCATAAGAAAAATTAAGACTTCTACATACATCAGAATACTGTTTTTTGAGAGAAATGTCATACTTTATGAAATATATATATATATATAAAAGGATTCAAGATTCTAAAAGTATACTAATTTTCCAAAATACTGGGATACCTCGAATAAATGGTTTAATGAACAATTCTTGTTATTTCATGAAAAAGGGGGCACGTTATACACTTGTGCGCACTATATATAGGATTTTACGATAATTTGTTCAGCATTTCCTTTATCCTCTGCATCTACAAAAGACTGATTTTTTTCAGTTTTTAACAATTTTGCCTTTTTTTCGTTCTCAAGATGCTTTTGTTGGGCTACACGAATCCTACGTGCATCCAATTTTTTGAAGCATGACTAGTTATAACTTGGTTTAACATCACAATGTTTTAAGATCAATAATTATGCTACATGACTCGCACTGAACTGTGCAACAGACATATTTATACCTAATTTTTTTTAGAGTTTTTCATTCCACAAATGTTGATCTAGAAATCACTGACCATATGGTGTTATTAACACCATACTGTGAACTTGTACACTTTTGGATAAACCCATCTAATTTTTCTACTTGAGCATCATATGGATTTGCACTCATCAGAAACTAATGCAAGGAAAAACACAGGAATTCATTTGATGTAAATCAAAGAGTAACTTTATTTAAAAAATAAAAATACTTCTAATTACCCTATTTTCTAGTATCATTTAAAAAAAAAAAAAAGGAATTTTTAGAATATAGAAAAAGTGAAAATTGATAATTTTTCAAAAATCCATGCATTGGACCCCCTTGATAAAAAACGATTAAACATTTGACTAAACACTTGATTAAACATTTTTTAAACAAAACAAAAACCCACCCGAGAGACAAATGACAAAAATATCAGAGACACCCATGCTAATCTAAATAGATGAGCTTCCTAAGGAAATAATGGGTAGGCATAAACTTGCACCTTTTAAGAATTTTAAGAGATGTTAAATTTTTTTACAATAAAACATTTAAAGCACAACTAAATAATGGCTTCCATCAGAAACTTAAAAAAAAAAAACGTACCTGTTTTGGTGTTTCATCATCATTAATTCTCCTGCCATCAAACAAAAAGCGAAGGGACGTTACAGGCACACCCTTAAAAACAAATTAAAAATAAATCAAATAGCTCGCTTAACAATCCCTGTAACATTTTTTAACTAATAAAATCTCGTATCAATGCCACAGACAGTTTTAATTACTACCAAGAAATAATAGATAACTGGATAAAACTTATTCTGAATATTAACATATTCTTACATATATAAATTATGATAATTAACGTTCGATTTTAGGAAGATTATACTTGCTTTTCTGAGTTGTTGCTAACACAAACATTGGCAATATCTGGTAAATCATAAAAATTTAAAATTGGCTTTCACCAACTGTACCCATTTAATATTATCAACCATCAGAAGCCAGATTTAATATATATATTAAATTGGTGGCAGCGGTGTAGATCCAGCATTTGAGTAAATAGATGCCCGAATCCTTAGTTTTATTGAAGATAGAGAAAAAAGGCCAGCCGTGTGCGAATGTGATGAGAGAAATTTTTAATGCCCGCCTGATTTTGGGAGCGCCGACTTCAAGAGGTTTCTGTTCCTGCTAGTGATGAAGCGTGCTCGCCTGATTTTTGGAATTGCCTGCTATGAGATGTTTTCCCTGGAGTCCCCAGCTGTGAGAAGAGCCGGATACAAGTGTCTCCTGTTCCTGCCTGATGAATCAACGAGGATTTAAGAGGACCTGTTTGCCCGTTTGTTTTGATGGACGTTTTTCAAGAGTTCCCAGTGTCAAGACGTCACGAGTTCCTGCCTGTTTGTGAGGAGTGCGGTTTTTTAAGAAGTGATTTGTGTGAAAAAGGGTTTCTGAGTGTTCCTATGTCTTCGTCTACAAATTTTAAGGTGAGTCTTTTCTTTGAGATTATTTTCGGGACAGTAACTGAGTATTGTTTTTTGTATGTAAAATTTTGAGATAAGGAATATA
>BMAV01015819.1:50375-62608 GCA_019973955.1 Trichonephila inaurata madagascariensis
TATTGAAGATAGAGAAAAAAGGCCAGCCGTGTGCGAATGTGATGAGAGAAATTTTTAATGCCCGCCTGATTTTGGGAGCGCCGACTTCAAGAGGTTTCTGTTCCTGCTAGTGATGAAGCGTGCTCGCCTGATTTTTGGAATTGCCTGCTATGAGATGTTTTCCCTGGAGTCCCCAGCTGTGAGAAGAGCCGGATACAAGTGTCTCCTGTTCCTGCCTGATGAATCAACGAGGATTTAAGAGGACCTGTTTGCCCGTTTGTTTTGATGGACGTTTTTCAAGAGTTCCCAGTGTCAAGACGTCACGAGTTCCTGCCTGTTTGTGAGGAGTGCGGTTTTTTAAGAAGTGATTTGTGTGAAAAAGGGTTTCTGAGTGTTCCTATGTCTTCGTCTACAAATTTTAAGGCGAGTCTTTTCTTTGAGATTATTTTCGGGACAGTAACTGAGTATTGTTTTTTGTATGTAAAATTTTGAGATAAGGAATATAAAAGACTAGGTAAATTTAGTAAACAATAAGAGACTAGAAAGATTTTTAAGTTTTGTATGAAGTGTATAAATGTGCGATATTAGTATTTTTGTTTGAGTTGTGAAATTTAGTATACAGTAGTTATACTTGTTGTGTTGGTACAATATTGTGTAGGATATTGTTGAGGTTATAGATTTGTGAAGATTAGTATATACAGTAGTTATACTTGTAGCGCTGAGGTACAGTGTGGAGTAGGTTATTGTGTTGGTTTTAGATTTGCGCACATTTGTAAAATATAGTTAAGTCTAGGTCTAGTGTATTGTTAGTTTACCTTGAGTCTGTGTATAATTTTTGTAACGATTAAGTTTAGATTCGGTTTTGTGCGTATTAGTGCATCATGGCGTTTCTGTTAAGAGAAAGAAAAGACGTAATGTTAGAAGTTGCGAAAGAATTAGGGGTAGAAGTTGATATTACTTTACCTAAGATGGAAATTAATAAGAGAATTTGTCAAAGTAAATACTATAATGATGAAGTAGCTAAATATTTGTTAGAGGGTATTTTGGAAGAAAAACATGAAATTAAGGAACAGGAAGAACGTGAAATTAAGGAATTCGAGGAGCGTAGACTAGCTAGGGAATTTGAGTTAGAAAGACTAAGAGCTCAACACAGAAATAAGTTAAAAGAAAATGAATTGAAGTCAGGGAATAGGACTAACAATCTCGCAAATGTTTATTGTGTGTCAGGAAAACGTACCGCAGAAGTTAGTGAACCGGTTAATAAGTGTAGGCCTTTAACTCTGTAGTTAATAAAAGCATGGAGAACGCCATGTCTGGTGATTTTGAAAATGAGAATTGTGACCCCCCTGTGAGATGGACGAACATTTCCCCCCCGTCTGAAGTAAGAGGGATAGGAACAGAAAAGAATAGCAAGTTTATGGTTGAAAAAGGGAAAGAAATCAATGTGGATAGAATTGGTCATTGTGTAAAGGAAGTGGGGCCGTTTGCAGATGGAAAAAGTGTTAAAGCAATCGCTTTGTGTGCAAAGCGGGTAATAAATTCTGATGAAATAGGAGCTGATTCTTTAGAATTGATAGAAGATAAGGGAATAGTGAACCCTGAAATTTTGAGTTGTGAAAATGAATGCGAGGAAAAAGATACCAGTATGACGTTAACGGGTGGTGAACAGCAATTAACAGTGAATCGTGAAGGTTTTCGAAATCATACAATGGCTAAGATAGCAGGGCAGTTAAATGGAGGAAAAGGAAACACGTGTAAAGCTGATGTGTGGGGAGGTTTGAGAGGTGTTAACAATGCGTTTGCCTCTCTCAAAACCAAAAGAGATTGATAGGAACAGTTTAGAGACTGATAATAGGTCTAGTTTTAGCTCAGAATTTAATTTCGAGATAGATTTACCCGGAAAAAGAGATAGCAGTACCATTTATCGTCTTAATTTAATAAAATTGTACCGTAGGAAGCCGAATTTGGCAAGGAAGAATAGCTCGAAGGGAATAGTGAAAGATTCCGAAATTCTATTCGGTAAAGGGTATTTCAAGGGAAAGTCAACTGTATTTTAAATTACCACCTGATCGAAGCAACTATTTAAGAATGATTAACACTAAAAAGAAAGGGTTTCCTCCAGACCCAGGGACGATTTCTTTAAGGCAGAAGGATATTAATTTAAATACGGGAAAGCCGTTTAAAATCAGAACATGTTGTACATTCCAGATGTTAATTCGCTACGAGAGGATAAAGAGTATCTTAGATTTAGATGTAAACGGGATGGAGCAGTTCAACCGTAGTCTGTCCATTGTTTGGTTAGAAAGAGTGAGCCGATACCCGTATTAAATGTATTAAGTGTGGGAATTTGAACCAGGTGACGTGAGCCGAGATTTATCTTTTGTTAAAAATGAAAGGTTTTGTAGGAAAGAATAGCGCTGTATCATGGGTCACTGTACTGGATTTGTGGAAGTGGTATTTTCGTCGTTCTCTCATGATGAGTTATCTGAAGTATGCCGCATGCGTTATGCCATTTGGCATGTACATTAAAAAAGTGAGGTTTAAGTTTGTACGCGCTTCTTATGGATGTAATTTAACGACACAGATTATGAGATGGTTAGAGCAGATTGATGTATCACGAATGGTCGATATAGACATTCTGATGCAGATTTGGAAAAATCAAAAAAGAAGCTTGATATAAAGTGGTTGAGTTGGATTGGGTCGGAAGTCAGATCGACCAAAGGTAAATTAGAGCCGTCGGAAAATTTGTTCCATGCACATAATATAGACTTAGTAAATTCATTGCATGAGCTAATGAAGTATGTTAATTATAATCCCAATTAAAGTGTCTAATTTTCCTCAATAACTAACATAATGGAAGGCAATACCACGAATTCTTAATAACCTGTCATAATGGTTGTGAGAATGCCTACCGATAGCCAAAATTTTAACTTAATTTAAAAGGTCTTAGTTTAAACTGCTTAATTCAAAAAAAATTGTTTTAATGTTGTTTGCAAAGTTTGGAATTTATAGCTGTTTATTTAATATCATTGGAATAAGTAGATGGGAATAAGCAATTCTTTGGATTTGTGCTAGGTGTGAATTAATATCTGTAGGAGTATGAGTGTTTGTGTGTGTGTAAGGATATTATGTGTTATTGAAAATCTTTTGTGTCTCTTAGTAATGCGTATACTCACAGATGTTTAACACAATTGATTGATCGATTTGATGTATTATTTATTATGATGTATTAACGTTTTGTTTATTTGCTGTAGTTTACAACATATTTAAAATACTAGCAGATAGTATAAGCCAGAATTTGGTGCATTCACAATTCCTGAAACTGATAAGTACTGTGAAAATATAATAGGATCACCGTGTAATTAATTCCTTTATTTGAAAGGTTGCAGTACCCAGCAAATCTAGAACAAAATGATGGCTGAATAAATCCTTAATAAGTTTCATTGCTTACAGGATTCAATCAACAATGATCAACAGGATTCTCAGTGATAATGTAGAAAAATTAATAGCATCTATTTCACAAAGTTTCAGCATCAGAATTTTCAGTTTCCTCATTATTATAACAAACCAATAATAAACTTTCACAAATTCCCACACAAATCACTTAAATACATTTCTAATTCATTATCTGATTCAATGTCAGTATTGTTATGAGCCACTCTTTTTCTTTTTTTTTCACACAAAATTCAAAAGAAATAGAATTTACATACTACACAAGTAACAACGAAATTCAATGTTTTTTAGAAATAACCAAGAAGCAGTAAATCATTACAATTAGAGTAATCATGTTTTGCATTCCATTCTTTCCTAGATACAACTAAAAATATGTCAAATGACAGAAAGATTTAAAATACAGCAAAAATAACTGCATTGGAGTAAAAAAAGAAAAAGAAAAAGAGGAGCATTGGACAGGCAAAAATGTTGAGTTAATATATTGCAGAAATAGTACTTTATTTAAACATTAGGCAAATTCGAGCTTCCTTATATAAATGTTATATAAATATTGCAAAGTAGAGATACAAAGTATTTCACAATTTTAGAAAAACACATTACCACTCTTTCACTGTAGGATTTCTTCAGTTTTCCCATCTGTGTTGTCATTTTGACACGAAAATGAATTTCATTCGAGTCCTGCAAGAATATAAATTACTTATAATAAAACTCAATCATTTCACTAAAACAAAAAGTTATTGTTTAAAATAAAAATCATTCATTTAACCCTGAATAATTAAACATTCATCTAATAGACTACCCACTACTAAAGATGCAGATTTTATACTTTGTTTATCCAAGAAACACAGAATGACAAAGAATGTAAGCGAGCAGCAACATAGTTACTGTAACAGGTCTATTTACGCCAAGAGTGCAAAAACTAATTTTTATAACTTATAAAAAAAAATATTAAAATACGGAACAGATGTATTATGCGCCCAGTCTCCGGTCGCGTTTTTCGACGCCAACTTGGGTGGGCGATTGCATTGTCCGCCTCGACGAAGCTGGTTCAGTATTCCGTACCTCTGGCAACCCTTCTGCTTCGCGCCAGCTCACTTTTAAGTCTCAGTTCAGTTCTGTAAAGAATTTATTTCGTACTTCCTTTCTTGAAATGAGTTTACTCTTCATATAATTAAAGAATTAGTTAGAATCAGTTTATATTTATTTACAAATTAGTTTACTTTTCATATTTAATTAGAAATTAATTTACTATTTTCATGAAATGAATTTACTTTTCATATTTACAAATTAATTTACTTTTTATACTTAATTAGAAATTAAAAGTAATATTAATCTTTAATTATACAGTCGGACCCCGATTTTCTGAAAATTTCAATTCTATATCTTGGAAATATTTTGTGTAGGGATCTGCTTCCGGTTTTGTAAACTTCATTTCCGGTTTACTAATTATGCTATAACTTTGCTCCTAAATATCGTAGAAACAAAAATAGTGTTTTTGGAATCATAAATGTATGGGCTATAAATTGAAAACAAAAAAAAATTTCGAAAATTTTTATCGAAGCGGCGAATTTTGGGTAGTCATATACCTTTAATAAAAAAAAAATGTAAAATGTCTAACTATGGATACCTTTTGTGTATTGCTTAGTGTAGAATTTCCAAAAGGTAAATGCAAGAAATTTGTATTCATTTAATTATATTCATGTTTAATTAATTAAGTTATGATATAACAGTAGTAGAAAATAGGCACCTTCACATATATTTGACACATTTTGTATGCAGGTTCCAAAAATATAATAATACATAAATAGATTAGAATTTTATGTATATAATTACGTTTTAAGTTTAAATAGCCATCATACGCTGAGCACACATAGTTAACTCTGTTAAATCTAATTGTGGAAGAAAAGAAAGAGAAACTTATCTTGTGATTGGTTCAGAAAATTACTTAAACATATTCAAAAATTATGTAATATTTAAGTAATAATTAATTAAATACTGAAATTTAAAGAAACATGGTACGATTTATAGAAAAAAAACTTTCATTTAATGGGTTTTTCAATTTTTTTGCTAGTAACCTAAATACATGTGTTCATAAAGCAGTTTTTGTGCACAAAATGCTACAAAAATCTAACCATGTAATTTTTTACAGAATAATTTATGAAGGGATTTTAAAATACTCCTCCTACGACATCAATTGACGTTCGCACATGAATTTTGATTTGCACGTACGTCAAGCTATGTAGAACAAAAGTCTGTATAAGTTTTTTTTTTGCTGTTTTAAAAAATGTATAAATCTAAATTGAATTATTTTTTAAAAACTGAGTATTGCTTTGATTCCAAAATGTACACCAACTTTTGTTTCTTGTATTAATAGCAACAGTTATATATGTTACCGTTAAAGTGTATATTTTATAGAATAACTAGGTATTTCATGAAATTACTAGACAAGTCAGTTAAAGTATATAATATACTGATACTATAATACACGATTTAGAAGTGAATGTATTCATATTTAATACATTAGAATAGAGAAATATTTAAAAAGTACCGTTAGTATTTCAATTAAGCATTTTTCCTAAAAATAGAATGTTTTGGAAGTATGTAATACTTCCATTTTTTTTTGTCAAAAAATTGTACTCAAGTAATTTTTTCAAAAGAAATAGTCTTAAACAATTTTATATGCATATTTTAATTCAAACGACATTAAGATATGTGACTACCAAAATTCGCTGTTTTGGTAAAAATTTTCATTTTTTTTTTAAATGTCTTTATTTTATAGCGCATACATTTAAGATTACAAAAACACTCCAATTTTGTTTCTACGACATTTAGAAGCAAAGTTATAGCATAATTAGTAAACCGGAAATGGAGTTTTATTTTTAAAATATTGAATTGAAATTTTCAAAACATGTTTTATTTAGTTCTATCTGTGTCATGAATCAAAATCTAACCTCTGTGTATTCATTTATGTACTTTACTAACTGCATGGCCCGGCGTTGCACAGCCTTTCTCTACTTTTATGAATTTTCCCTTACCTTCACAAATTTAGCACTTCTAATACTCTTTTTCAAAATTACGGCCCCCCCTCCCGCCATCCGCTTAGCCCGGGGGTGCTCGGTCTAATTTATGTTGTTCACGTACTGTATAAACATTATTTGAATACATTTATTAGTCTTGTGTAACTGTAATTTTTCACTAAAATTTCCAATATATCCAAAATTATTTTTAATTTTGCGGAAATTGTACTTTAATTCCTATTTTTATGTCCCATTTCAATTGAAAAAATAATGCTTATTTAGTTGAAAATTTATATATTTAAAAAAAAAAGTGCTCCGAAGGTAGTCATACCTTAAATAAAAAAAATTCATTTATACGTTTTTTTTTAAATTACTGTTCTTAAAGTAGTCAGTCATCTTACAATATATGTATAAATGATCTTTACAAGTTTGACAATATTTCTTTTTTAAGAAAATTTCTTTGTTAATGTACCATTAACACTACAACTACGGTGTTTTTCGTATACCTTGCATTACGATCGCCGCTCATTTTGTAAAAGGTGCAGTTTTTACTACTATTATGTAAAAAATTTAAGCTTATAGCTACACAAGTACCTCGTTTAATAAGATAATATAATAATAGAGCTACATTGTGCTTTGTGATCTTTGTATGATCCGGACTGGAGCCCAAAAGTTGACGTCAAGATGCCCTAATATTCTCCGTTATGCCTCTACATTCTTCAGTAAATTACAGCAGTTCCCCTTCAAACAAGTGCACCTGTTTTCTTTTAGGAAATCGTAAATAACAAACAAAACTATAGAAATGTGCAAAAAATATAATTTTCTGAATACGGTCAAAATAACCGGCAGCCATAATTATAGGTATTTTATTGTTAAATCAGAAAAATAATAATTTGAAACAATTTATTTATATAATCTCATTCATTACATTTATTATTTACTTACACTTATTATTTAATTAGATCAATAATTGCCTAATTATCAAGTAATAAAAGTTCAATATTCAATGGTACGTTTTGGCAACACTTAAACATTTCCTACTCGCTTGCCATTCCTGCTTTAAACAAGTGCTGTATTTTATTGCCTGGAAAAGCTTTTGGCTGATTTTTGAATTTTTTTAATAATTATTACAAATTGATATTTCTATAATTTCCATTTCAGTACTTGCTTATTTTATAATTTAAATTAATATATTTTATATATCCTATTAAATTAGAATTACATTAGTATAACTATTTAGAAACTCTTAGTTTCCATTTCAGTGTTTGCTTATTTTATCTATCTTATTTTGTATTCAATTAGAATTATATTATAATTATTTAGAAATTTATCTAATAATTTCCATTTCAGTACTTGCTTATTTTTTATAATTTAAATTAATATATTTTATATATCCTATTTAATTAGAATTATATTAGTATAATTTTTTTAGAAATTCTTAATAATTTCCATATTTCAGTGTTTGCTCATTTTATAATTTAAATTTATATTTTATCTATCCTATTTTGTATTCAATTAAAATTATATTATTATAATTATTTAGAAGTTTAATAATTTTCATTTCAGTAATTGCTAATTTTATAATTTAAATTAGTATTAATTAGAAATTAATATTTTATCTATCCTATTTTGCATTCATTTTAAGATAGATATTGGTGCTATTATTCGTATTTTTTATCCCATTTCTAACAGCTGTGTAGACTTTTAGTAGTAGATTGAACTTCTAATTTTGAAACTATTACTTAACTTTTGATATGGCTTCTCTTAATAGTACTCCAATTGTAGATGTCATCAAGAAATACCAAGAAATTTTAAAGCCAACAGTGAAGGGAAATTTTGGTAGGCGAAGATTCATGCTTGGAAAGCATGGAATCGCAACATACTATTTCATCGACAAATTGGTCGATAACAATTTGCATCTGCTGGAGTTTCTGAGGGAATCAGACCTCATAAAAAGAAAGTTAAGAGTGTCAAAAATGCAAGCAGTTCATGAAACTTCGATCAAAAAGGGTATCTGACCGAATAGTATGGGTATGTAGGAACAGAAAATGTGGCAACCAACGTAGTGTGAGACACGGATCCTGGTTCCGCTACAGTAAATTAACATTAGGTGAAGTATTGATGTTAACATTTCACATCGTTAATAGGACAGACATGCTACTAAACAACCTGGATTTTTCTTCACATACCATGGCAAATTGGAGACAGTTTGTTCATGAAGTTATACTGGACTATATTGAAGAAAACTCAGAACAAATTGGAGGTAAGGATTGTATAGTTGAGATAGACGAATCCAAGTTCGAAAAAAGAAAATATAACCGAGGCCGTCTTGTTGAAGGGCAATGGGTTTTTGGTGGAGTGGAAAGAGGTACAGGTAAGATGTTTTTAGTTGCAGTGCATAATCGCACTAAAGAGACATTGATTGGTTTAATACAAGAATGGATAAAACCAGGGACAACAATCTACTCTGATTGTTGGAAGTCTTACAAGACCTTGGCTCAGGTAGGTTACAATCATTCTTTAAATTTTGTAGATCCAGTGACGAACGCCCACACAAATACCATCGAAAGTATGTGGAGACATCTGAAAAATACTTTGCCTATGTATAATAGACAGTGGGATTTTTCTTTTTATTTAGCACCTTTCTTATACGGAGCATCGTGTAAAGAAAAAAAGGTAGATGCTTTTAATTTATTTTTAGAAATAGTGAGAGATAAAAGATTAGGAGAACTTTCAATATATTGGTTGAATAATCCATAATTATCTTACAGAGAAAGTTACAAAGTAACATTTGTATAATTTTTTATTTTACTTAAATCAAGTAAAAAGTTAATCAGTTATATTCCGTTTATGAAGTTCTTTATCTGTCTGATTTGCTTGCTATAAGATATATTGTTAATTTTTGTGAAGCATGAAGTTATAATTGTTTATTTAGTTAGTTGTTTCTCATTATTGTTTAATGATTTTTAATATTGATGTTGGGTGGATCCTAGCTAGGCACACTGCTTGGCGAGAAAATGTTTGTAGCCAAAAATTTTGGCGATAAAGCTTACAATATGGCAACCCTTCAGGATTGTCGTCCTGTGGCTAACAAATGGCAACCCTAAAACCGGTCAAGCAGAGAAAAAAATCGGGGATAAGTGGACATCACGTCCATTTTCACCCTTGCCCTGCTTGCCGCAACACGTCGTGTCCACCCCTGCTCTTACTTTCTTCCCCACGTGTTCCAATTTTTTGCTTGATTTTGCACTGGTTGTTAGAATGGCTTGCGAAAGAAAACTGCTTGAAAGAGAGGCAACCACAGTTTTTTGTTTGTTTGCTTGGAGAAAAAGGAAATAAGGCTGTTTTAGATTGGATTATGAAAGAAGGATTAATTCCCTCCTGATATGAATGTCCGAAGTGTTAAAAGGAATGAAACGTTTGGTTGAACGAAAGGGTAGGATTGATAGTTTTGAATAGCGTTGTCGAGTGCAGTGGAAACTTGCGATTAACCAGGTATTGGTTTGGCAAGAGTATGAATGAGTGTGTAGTGAGTGAGTGATTTAAAAATTAATAAAAACTCAGTGGTGGATTGGTATATGTTTTGTGCCGTGAGATTTGTATGGTTGCATGCGTAAATGAGAATGTGATAAGTGAGGTAAGTGATTCTTACAATTTATAAAATGCTGTTTTTCCTTTATTTTACTGCCTTTTTCTCGTAGAAATGCTCTTTTTGCCCGTTTCTTTATTTTATGCTTTTGTGTAAATAAGTGTTTTCAGCGTCCCTAAAGTCATTACTGTCTTTTTAGGGTTTTCCCAACTGGAGCTGAGACCGTCACCCCCCCTTCTTTGTTTCCGGCCTTGATGCCATTATGAAAACTCCGTTTACTTAGGGTTTTTTATCACCAGCTAAGACCATCAACCCCCGATTTTTCCTCGTTTTCGTCCATGACGTTATTTTTGAGACACTGGGTTTTGGCGCCACTTGGCGAAACAAATGGCGCCAAAAACACCAGTGTGCCAGACTAGGATTTTACCAATTTATTCGAAAAATCACCAAAAAAATGGCGGCCTCCGGGCGCATAATGCAGCTGTTCCCATTTTTTTAATAAAATGGGATAGTTGAACCATGGCAAGTGATAAAGACGACATTGGAGCTTGCACCCCTGCCTAACTTCCACACCACACCAACAGGAGGACGTTTGAGCCAAGACATATTTAATGTGCATCAGCCCCTCTGTACAGCAGGTCATCAGCGGTACAAAGGTCAAACTCATGAATCCATTACCTTGATAACTAGGCTACCACCGCCATCAGCGTAATTTCAATTTTAACTTGTAATTATTCAATTTTATGCAATAGCAATGAATAAGGGGGGGGGGGATGAAGCCGGGGAATGGAATATTTCCTCTCCATTAAAGTTTCCCCCAAAACAAGAACTACTGTATATAGAAAACAATTTATACTTACTCTGTTGATTTTTATCACTTAACCTTCCCTTCCCTGCTTTAATTATTAAAAAATGTATTCAGTAAAAATACACTCCATAATTTTATCTTGATCAAGTTAAAAAGAAAACACCCAAGACGATACCTAACTGTCACACTATGAGCCTCAACAGTTTTAACATGCATCAGTCTTTAAATTATCAGTTTATATATTTGGAACTCAAAATTAAGATACAAGGTGAATGCATTTAAAATATTTATATTAAAAAAATGTAATAATTTTACACATAATTTTAAATATAACTAAATAGCAACACAAATTATAATTCAAAGTTTTAAAACCTTTTACAATGAATTTTTCACATTTAAACTTGGTAAAACATTTGCATAACCCCTTATAAGTTAAATACAGAACATAAAATCAAAATAAAAATTTTGGCACTTCTTTTTTTTTATTTGGCTTTAGTTTATTAGTTCTACGATATTGGCTAGCCATTTTTTTAAAATTAAGAAATGTTTGCAATCAATTAGAGATAAAATAATTTCAATTTTGAAATAATTATGACATTACATTCAAATACAATTATAATATTCAAATAAAAAAGTTAGAAATAAAAACTCGTCAATAAATGGTAAGCTACCTGCCGGTCAGGAAAGATTTTATAAAATTTTAAAAGGAATAAAATTACGTGACTTAATTCCTTATACTCAACATGAATATTAATCAAAATAAAAGAAATAATGCAAAGATTTTAGGATTCATGTTAAAATTTGAAGGGAAAAAAAAAACATTTAAAACAGTGCAAAGATAGTTTTTTTTTTATTTATATAACAAAAATTGACCCATTACAGCAAAACATTAAAAAATAAATGAAATTCAATCTCATTCAAATTATTGTACTCAATTGTAACCAAACCAAGAAACCTTTTCATAAAGCCATTAAAATTAATTTAAAGAACATGAGCATGTTTGGGCAATTTTACATTATTCTTCCTCTCCGCCACTAAAGATGTGAATTATATAAACTAAGATTTTACTAATAAAAAAAATTTAAAATGTAGCTAAAAAACAAGATCCAAAACTTACCTGTCCTACAACTTTCAGCTTAATATATTCAGAGCCACTGTCACCTTCGGCCTTCTGCTCCTTAAAGAAGTATTTCATGCAGAAATCAAGATTTCACACAAAATGATACATACACATTTAAAATTTTATTTTGACATCAATACAATAAATGTAATATTAATTTTCAATTCTATATATATTTAAACTAGTACATTTATAAAGCATTAAAGCAACCAAGAGAAGTCTTTTTTTTCCTTCCCAAGTTCAGAGTGATGACAAAACACATATATT